>CAMOHE010045394.1:0-36957 GCA_946598075.1 Artocarpus hirsutus | reverse complement strand
CGACTCCACCATCGTTCGACTCGTCCTTTGTCGTTCCACCAACTCCATCGCCTTTGGTAAATTTCAAACCATTACTTTTAGTTTTAGTATTATTGTTAGTTCTAAACTTAGCATTATTTGGTTATTTTAGTGTTATTTACCTTTAGTTTTAGTTTTAATATTAGTTATATTAATTTTTTTTTTGCCATTTAGTATATGTTACTTGTATTTGGTGTTTGAAAGAACTTTGAACAACATTTAGCATTTTGGTGTAAGAATAGGTTACTTTTTATGTGTTTGTGATGCCTAAGTATTATTGTAATACTCACCACATGTTTGGAGATTTTTTTTAGGGGAATACAAATTTTTCACCACGATTTTTTAAAAAACCGTCGTGAAAATTTGGCATTCCACTACGGTTTCTTGAAAAACCATTGTGGAATCAAAGGCTTTTATAAAAACCATCGTAGAAGGTTTTGTATATTTATAATTTTTAGTAGCCTGCCAAAATTTAATCTTTCACGAAGGAAGGTTAAATTTGGGTGGGAAACTAAAATTTTTAAACCTCAGGGCCTTCCACGATGGTTTTTAGTAAAAACTATCGTGGAAGGCCTTTCACTATGGCTTTTATCAAAAACCGTCGTGAAAGATGCAAGGCCTTCCATGACGGTTTTTGTAAAAACGGTCATGAAAGGCCTTCCATGACGGTTTTTTGTAAAAACCATTGTGGAAGGCCTTTCATGACGGTTTTTACTAAAAACAATCGTGAAAGGTGCACCTTCCATGACAATTTTTGTAAAATGTTTTAAATTTTAAGAAACCGTCGTGGAAGCCTTTGATTCCACGACGGTTTTTTAAGAAACCATCATGGAAATTTTAATCTTTCATCATGGTTTTTTGAAAAACCATCGTGGAATGCCAATTTTTCACGACAGTTTATCAAAAAACCGTCGTGGAAAATTACTACATTACAACCCCTTCCTGCATCAATTTTTATATTACACGACGGTAAAAAACCGTCGTGAAAACTCCATGTCATACTACGACTGAAGTTTTCACGACGGGTTTTTAACCGTCGTAAAATTTTTCCATGACGGTTATAAACCGTCGTGGAATCCACAATTTGTAGTAGTGATAATAACAATTTTCTAAACTTAAAACAAGTCCACTAGGCAAAGTCAACTCATATGGTCCTATAACTAAAGCAGTAACTCTTGCTCCATTTCCAACTCATAGGTCTACTTCGCCTTTAGCCAAGGTTCTACTCCTCTTAAGACCCTGCATATTGGTACAAATGTGAGATCTAGATCCAATATCTAATACCCAAGAATTAGAAATAGACAAATTGACTTCTATAACATAAATACCTAAAGGAGTAGTTGTACTACTCTTCTTCTTCTTCAGATCATCCAAATAGAGCTTGCAGTTTCTTTTCCAATGACCATGCTCATTGCAAAAAAAGCATACTCCTTCCTTTGGTGGTTTAGCCTTAGGTTCAGGATTGGGCTTGGGGTTAGGCTTGGGCTTCTTGAAGTCCTTGGAAGCTTTATTTTTGCCCTTACCCTTTCCTTTCCTTTTCATACCTTTCCCTTTATTAACCATCAGAACATATTTGGTATTCTTGATGTTCTGTTCAGCAGTCTTAAGCATCCCATGCAACTCAGAAACAGTCTTCTCCATATTATGCATGTTGTAGTTCATAACAAAACCATCATATGCATCTGGCAAAGATTGCAAAATGATGTCAACAGCCAACTCTTGGCTAATCTCAAGACCAAGTTTCTGCAAATGATCAAGATGACCCTTCATCTTAAGAACATGAGGACTCATTGAACTGCCAGTAGCCAACTTTCATGAGAGTAATGCCTTTAAGGTGGCAAACCTCTCAATTCTAGCTTCCTCTTGGAATATTTCCTTGAGATGGCCTATCATGGTATTAGCCTCCATTTCCATCAGTTGCTTCCAGTGCTCTGATTCTATGCTTCCAAGCATGATGCAAGTGACATCAACAGAGTCATTGAGATGTTTACTATGAGCATCTTTTTGAGCTCTAGGAGCATCAACAGCTGGTTCATTAGGGATAGATTGATCAAAGACATATTCCTTCCTCTCTTGCTTAAGAACAATTCTCATGTTTCTATACCAGTCAAAGAAGTTTGTCCCATTGAGCTTATCGTTCGTAGTGACAAGTTAGATGTGGTGTTTGATGCCATTATCTACAAGAAATATATACATAGAGTACTTAGCATTTTATTAAACAATTTTTAATGAGGGAAATCCCACTAATTTTATCAAATCAATAACCCTCAATATTAATTTGGCAATCACAATAATTGTAATTTTAGTAGGCCAAGATCCATATTACACCTCACTTTAAGTAAGCTTTGCCTTATCACCTAAAGTATGGTTATTTAGGTAGGTAACACTTTACCAATTACATCTTATGTAACTCTTGGATAAATATGGGATTTGACATCACATGTCTTGGAAAATTAAAATCCCATCTAATGCCCTAGGTCCAAAACCACTTTGATAACCTAGTTAAGTCTAACCATTTCAAACATATGGATATGACTATTATCCATCATGTCTTACCTAGATGGCTTAACACACCTTGCTTTGGCAGAACCTATGTTTAGCAATCCAAGTCTTGACAGGTGTTGAATTATGGGAGGCATTTTAATGACTTAGTATTAAGTGAGGGTTCTACTATAATTTTATTTTATTGTCTATTATTATGTCGCATCACATACATAGCATCATATACATAGCATCACATACATAGCATAATAATAATACAATAAGCGTGTCATAGCATGGCCCAAATCTAGATTGATCTTCATAAGCCAATATGGAGGTTAATGCTCAATCCTAGGTAATCTTCATCTCTATAAATTTCCTTAGATTGCCACGAATGGACTCCATCTTGAGCCTCCATCTTGGACCTCCATCTTGAACCTCCATCTATCTTGATCTTGGGCTTTGATTTTACATTACAAATTGTAATCTAAACTATTCTATTTCTACTAAATAAATTACAAAAAATTGAAAAATGACACGTAGGTCGTATTTAAAATTACAAACCTAAAATAAAACTAAATAAAACCTATCAATCACATTGGTATAAAAGGGCCATGCTATGCACCATGCAATTCACATTAAACACATAAACATGATAATATAATTTCATTAAAGTTAAATTTTTATTATGACCAAAACGATATATGTGATGAAAATTTAGGGTCAAGGGGACAATGCCCCCGAAAGGTAAACGATCTAGCTTATTCATTTGAATGAGTTGCTGCCTAAATCCAATAATTTTAATTAATTAGATTACCTAATCTGTTCATAATAGAATTAATTAATCTCTACTTAACACTTAAATGGATCCATGAAATTTATTGATTTGTTTTAAACCGATCATCCTTGTTTAACGATTAAATTGACCCTATGATACATATTAATCTCTTCAAAATAGATTATCACTGTTTAACATTTAAACAGTCCACCACCGTAATAAAACCGAAACCAAAATTACAGCATATTGTTTAGTCATCTTCAAATAGAATACAAGATTCTTGTTAAATTGTAACATTAATCAAATTAACGACAATAGGTTACAAGAAACAGTAAACGTATTAATCAAATTAACACAGTAAAAATGTTTAATCAAATAAAACCTCAAACACTTTAATCTAATTAATGTATAAATCGTATCCATGCATATCACATATGCACAGAACCATATAAAATCAGTTTAATCGAATTTGTGAGTCGCTCTGATACCACTGTTGGATTTTGTTAGATTTTGTGATTCAAATAAGCAGCAAAAAATTAAAATTAATTCCCACAAAACCTTTACAAGATCCATGCAATTCGATTAGATTGATAAGAAAGTCATTGAATCTTACCAGGATTATAAAAGTGGCAAGATTTCTGAAAGGAAGGGAGTGGGTTCACTCCGGTGACACCCTAACTCGAGCTTTTCGTATTCGGGATCAGATTCAGATGTCGGTACTTAGAGCAATGCCCTCTACAGGTATCCACATGAACAGACTCTCTTAAAAAAATGAATTGGTGTGCTAGCACCCTCTCTTTGCGTAATGACTCTCTCTCCAATTTTAGGGTTTTAAGTGTTCTTGCCTTTTAGAATATGAGAACGCCTTCTTTTTGTTAATTCAACTAGAAACTCTAAAACAGATATAAATATATATATATATCTATAGACTTCGAGATAGAGTTAGATTTTAACTAGGGTAAACTGTAATTCAAATATGATTCAAAGAATCTAGACAAAATTTGTAATTCGAATATGATTCAAAGAATCTAGATAATGTCAGATTTAATGAACCTAGACATATATAGTACATTGAATCTGGACATTATCAGGTTCATTAAACCCAAAAACAGTAAACCCAAAATTCATTTTTGGTCTGTTCGAAGTGTACGACCCTATAGGCTCACATAACGTTGGTAGTGGGCTTGAAATTCTGTTTTTGGCCCACAAATTATAAGCGGCCTCTAGCAAGACATTATGATTATCCAAGTTATGCAAATGTCAATAATCCGACATAACCTAATCCACAATAAGTATCAAAGTCCTTTTGTCACTAGATATCTTGATTGAACATAAGGCATGGTTTATGTCATCCTTATATTATTCAATCATATTATTTCTCGATCTTAAGTAAACTAATATTGATAACTCTTATCAATTCATTTCAGTATGGCCATACATTTTACTTCATTTAACTTATCAAAGGGCCCATAGATATCTTTCTCATAATAAATAAGGGAAAAATTTCTTTTTAATCAGTCACATTCCTCACATGATTCACTCTATATCCAACAACAATCTATTCCATCATCTTGTTAAAGATAGTATTAAATTGTGTCAAAATGTAGAACTTGTCATGTACGAAACCATGGTGATTTCAGGTTAGAGGACTAGGATAATACTATTGTGATGAGAATCACTTATGACAATTATCCATGCAGTATTCTCATAGCGGGTCAATTCAATACATCATTTCTCAAATATGTATCTATGAGTTGACTTAGTGTCTCATTCACATGATTAGTAAAACATAATCATCAGTCAAACTTCATACTACTCTTCATTCATTATTATCCCAATAATAATAACTGGCTAGGGATAATTTAGAATAGAATTCAATTTTCACCTAAGAGATTTACTATCAAGTCACATACTTGATGACCTTAAGAAGAATTAACTATTCATGGAATTAGAATAAAATACAATAATGAAAATGCCTCTTTATTAATAAAATGTAAATATAACAAAGTTAAAATGTGGTCATTACATAATTGGCCTAGGGCACATCACTAGCACATGCGACCCCAGGTGTTGTTTGGTTGACTTTGGAAGTCGGCACCACAAACAGCTTTTCATAGTTTGATGCTTCTTGGGGATAGGCTTTGCCTTGGGCATTAAGAAGCCAATTAGAACTGTGCTAGTAGATTAGTGTCCTTGTTAATGTTCCAAGTCTAGGAGCATTTATGACAAAGTGCTCATTCGTACTTCGGGAAAACGTCTCGATGTCATTATCTCTCATGGTAATCCATTGATAAAAACTTTGTTCTTGCATTCTTTGTGTATCCTAGTCGTGGCTTGCTTTGTTCTCTTGGAAAAGTAAGGGAGCTTATCCATTCGCCTATAGCATCGACTTTTGGTGGAGATCCAATTACATGCTGCATGAGTGGCAGATTTGGTCGTGGGTTATTAATCAAGCTAAAAAGGACTTGTGGCTTCTTTTCTCTTTGAAGCAGAGTGGCCTTGAACGTAGCTTCATAGCTATTGTATATTGAGGGGTGAAGGGTAAAATAAAATAAGAAGTTTTGAGGGATAAAGGAGGAAATAAATACTAAATATAAATAAAATAAAAAAATAATAATAATCAAAAGTAAGTCTTGAGGAGAAATAAGGGAACTCCTAGCAATGACTTCCTTTTCTTCTCCTCAATTGTTTTTTTTTATGAGTTGAAAACATTAATTTAAATTTGAAAAGATTAATTAATCCTTTTCAAAATCCAAGAAAGTTTCTGTGGTTCAAGCTTTAATGCAATTCTGTGTATTGTCTAGCGGTCATAGGAAGTCGATACTTAATGCTACTTCTCATGATTCGATATGACATGATAGCTACACTTGACGTTGGGCCTTGCAAGGACACATAAAACTGTCCTTGGCATGTCGATAACCTAGTTGCTGTTATTTGAAATGTTGGCATCTATTATTTATCGTAACTTGATTTTACCATTTAATTAACATGGCTTACTTGGACTGTGATGAAGTAGGCACATGATGATGTGAAATAAGAAGACAGGATACTAGCTCTGATACCAACTGTAGTGACCTTACCTATATGGCCATTACTTGACTTAAACTTAACTTATCTTATCATAAATTACAGAAATTTTGAAATAATAATTTTTTTTTTCTAAAATTGATTCTTGTTATAGAATCTTTAATAATGAAACCTTGAAAGAAATATTAATCATTTCTCAAAACTTAATTTCATAAATCTAACATAATAATATTAATTTCTCAAACTTGAAAATAACTTTATAATAATCATTACGTTTTAACATAATCATAATTTCTAAAAACTTAATCCTTTATGTATCTCATAACATTAATTTCTTAAAACATAACCATAATAATTTTATTGAAACTTTTCATTTAAACATAAGAATAATTATTTAAAAACTATCACTTTTAAAATATTCCTTAATTTCAATAAAACTATTCCAAAAATAATTAAATTAAATGTTGAAATAAAATACCATTTAAATGCTTTTTAAAACTTTCTTAAAAAGTATCTATATATTTTGCTTGTAATTTATTATCTTCAAACCAACATAATGCTTTCTCAAAATTTAATCTTTTAAAACTAAACAAAACATAATTTCTTGTAACTTAAACTTTTAAGTTTAACATACTAATTCCTTAAAAATATTCTTTTAAACTTTCATAATAAATTCGCAAAATATATTTATAAAATTCATTTCTTATTTACACATAAAATTCCTATAATTATTTTTAATTCTAAATACTCTTATAATTTTCTTACTTGAAAACCTCGTGCATTTGTTGCATTGTCTATTACAACATTTTGAAACCTTAAAATTCTCTAGACTAAGATTGTATAATCACAATCTTGGTTTTTAAGACATAAATTACATCACTTATTTACTTATTCATATGTACATAATTTTCGTAAAGTAAAAACATACACAATTTCGTGAAATAAAAACATACATAAATTTGTAAAATAATAATGCAGAAATGTTACATTGCATGAATGGTATCCATTTCTATCTTCACCATTCGTACGCCACTCACCATTGCCCAACAAATGTGGCTGATAGGTTTTCTTACCTACAGCATGAATATACTTAAATGAGCTTTCGCTCAATAAGTAGGAACTTAGCCTCGCAAAACATATTTAAAGATCATTTAGTTAAAATTTGCATGAATATTTTATGCTTGCTTATCAATTTGTTTTATGCTTAATTATTTAAGCTATAACTTATCTTATTAATTTGGGCCCGAGTGATCATACCAGTTGTGTACGATTCTTGAGTAGTTAGGTTTGTACGGTCCCCAAGAACACCAAGATCATAACTTGTATTTAAGCCTTCTTGTGGGTTGAGAGGATGGTATGACACCCTTAACATGTCTTTAAGTTTCACTTATCTTATTATGTGTATGTAGTATGACTTATCATTACATAGCATCACAATTACGTAAATCATAAACCATAATCATGCATAACTTGAAGGTGATCAAACAATATGATTTAAATATTGCACATATCACATATTGATCATGACATAATCATAACATATATGACATGGCATGGCATAAACGTAATAAATCATAATATCATAACATGAGAACACATCATACTTGCCCGACCCTTATGTATTAATAATTCAATGACCCATAATTCACACACAATTAAAGCAAGAGACTCTAGAGGGACAAAGCTAATATATAAACATAATATTATGATTTTTCATTGGTCATAAAAATTCCATTTGATAACCAAAACAAGTCACACACTTCATAGCATAAAATCTGCCAACAATAGCTAGGCAGTGAACAATCCTATTAAACATTCATATAATAAAATATCTATTTCATAAAATAATTCCACAAAAATCCTACATGTAATGGACACCTAAAACTATAAGATATCCAAAAATTAGATTCAAATAAATTTTCAACAATTCAAAACATGCATAAGAATTCAAAGACAAAATAAACCTTTAGCACATAGGGCAGTAAGCAAGACATGTTCATCATAATCAAATAATTAAAATAAAAATTCTTTGACCCTAAAATTTTTATGAAAACCTCCTTATCATGTAATAACATCAAGAAGCACAAAATCACAATTCATGAACCTAGGGCATAATTCCCAAAAGTAGGTAGAATGACCTTTATTCACTTAAAAATTCATAATAATTTCATCTTGAACTAAATTAGTTAAAGCTAGTGGCATTAGAAACTAGACTCAGAAAAAAGATTTAAAATATTACAAGCATATTTTGACAATAACTTGCATGAACAAAAAGTTGTCGAAATTTAGTCTAAATTTCAGGTCTATGTAAAACTACATAGCTTTCAAGGTCAATTTTGAAAAATCATAACTATTTAATGAAAACTCTGATTCAAGCAATTAAAAAGCCAAACTAAAGCTCAATATGTCTAGTATTTGGAAAATATATATGAAAAATATAAACAGAGCAATACAGAATCAAAAATTGCTAGAATACAATTGTTGTTAGGTGTTTGTATAAAAAGTAGGCATAAGGCATAAAAAAAATTCAATACCAATTCATAACCTAATAAAACCTCAATTAAAATTGTAAACACATAATTAACATGATGCTAATTGATAATAAAATATGGCCATAAAGATCTACATAACAAAAACATGACAATCTATGATATCTCTAATCTAGGGTTTAATAATAGGTTAATCAAAACAATCAAATCATCAACTCTTTTCAATCATCAATTGAAATGAAATATATATGATAAAAGAATCCATATGATGATAACAATAATTCTAATACTAACACAATAAACCAAAACATCAAACAAACAAGTTAAATGATTAATACACTTACCATGATGAACGCAATTAGGAAGATTAAAAATCTTGATAAAGTCAAAGAAAACCAAGCAAGAAGTTAATCAATAGGGAAAGAATGATATGTGAGTCTAGGGTTACTAACAAGAGGTTTTCATATAGATTTTATATGGAGATTAAAACCCTAATCCTAATCTAATTCAGTTTCCTTTTTTTTTCTTTTTTTTTTTACACGGCAACCTACCGTTTCTTTTAAACAAAAACATATATTTATACTTAATATATAATATAATATACAATATATAATATAATATAATATAAATAATAATATTAACCTACGGTTATATATAATATAATATAATATAATATAATATGATAAAATATAATATAATATAATAATGTAATATAATATAATTATAACACAAAGTTATTATACACAACAATAATATTTACTCCCATAACCCCTAAAAATATTAATTTTTACATTATTCTCTTGGACACATTATATCATTTAGTTTCTTAATGCCATTATATAAACAAAATACTACATATGTAATTATTATGACATCATTAATATTATAAAATAAGAAAATATGCAACATAATTCATGTCATCGTCAAGAATATAACTTTAGAGCATACAGAATTCTAGAGCATTATAAAGATTATAAATTTAGAACAAGATGAAACTCTTAAAAAAAAAATACTTTAAGCTTATTATCATTTCTGACATGAACAACCTGAGCACATCAATTCCACGTGACCATCATCTATCATCATAAGCAAAATAAAATTGTCAATAACCTCATATTATAAAGAAATTACTTAACGTCGTTATATATCTATTTTTAATCGTTACATGAAAAATGGCAGGTGTTACAATTCCCCCACATTATAAGAGTTTCATCCTCGAAACTCAAAATAGTTGCAGATACTTGTTTCTTATTTCATCTTCATGTTCCAATGTAGCTTCTTTGACCTTGTGATTTCACCACAAAACTTTGACCAAGGAAATTTCTTTATTCCTTAAGATTTTAGTCTTCCGATATAAAATCCCAACTGGCTTTTCTTTATAACTAAGTTCTTCTTCTATTTCAATCATCTATGGCTTTATCACATATGTAGGGTCTGAAGCATACTTTTTAAACATCGAAACGTAAA
Organism: Artocarpus hirsutus; assembly: GCA_946598075.1. Classification (NCBI taxonomy): domain Eukaryota; kingdom Viridiplantae; phylum Streptophyta; class Magnoliopsida; order Rosales; family Moraceae; genus Artocarpus; species Artocarpus hirsutus. The sequence continues at coordinate 26,697 of CAMOHE010045394.1, read as the reverse complement.
ATGGATTGTGAGTGGATGACATCTTTGATAGTAAACTCCATTGATAAGTTACCTTGCCTATCTGCTTCACAATTTCACAAAATCTGATAACTGTATTTCAGCTTGCCTTTCTTTTCAATTCTCATATCTTCCTTCATTGGTGCAACTTTTAAGAATACAACATTGCCTTCAACGAATTCCAAGGGTTTTCTTCTTTCATCAGCAAAGCACTTCTGACGGCTTTGAACGGTCTCTATTCTCTTTTGTATCAAGTTTATCATCTCATAAGTCTAGTTAACAAAATCAGTCTTTTCATTATCATCGCTATCTATCTTTTTCTTTTCATTAGCTTCATGCCAACATAAAGACAATCTACATTTCTGTCCATATAAAGCCTCATAAGGTGTCATTCCTATCGTCATTTCATAGCTGTTGTTATAAGCAAATTCTACTAATAGAAACATTTTACACTATCTAGTCTTGTAACTAAGGGTACAAGCATGAAGCATATCATCTAAACTTAAATTTGTCTTCTTCATTTGGCCATCAGTTTGAGGGTGAAAAAGTTGGCTTAAGTGTAACCTAGTTCCCTATGTAGTTTGTATACTTTCCCAAAATTTGGGCATGAACTTGCCATCATGATCATAAATGATAGGCTTAGAAATTCCATGAAGTCTCACTATTCCTTTGACATAAAGTTTCACTACCCGCTTTATTGAGTGATCGATTTTGATGGGAATGAGGCGTGCCGTCTTTGTCTGTTGATCAATAACTATCCAAATAGCATCAAATCCATTCGTAGTTCTTAGTAATCTTGAGACAAAATCCATTGAAATTTCTTTCTATTTCCATTTCAATGTTTGTATTGACTGCAATTTGCTGCCAGGTGGTTGTTTTTTAGCTTTAACTTGCTAACATGTCAAACGTTTCTTTACATACCTTGCAACATCATGCTTCACTCCAAACCACTAGAAACTGATCCTTAACTCGTTGTACATCTTTGTTGCACCTAGTTGAATTGAATAAGTGAATATCATGAATCTATATCCTTTCCTTAAACCATTAACATTGAAAACAAGTAAGAAATCTTTAAGACATAACTTTCCATCATTAGCAACTCAAAATTCCTCACATCTTCCTTCCCTTATTTCTCGCTTGATCATTGCTAGACTGACGTCTTCGTTTTGATTACTTCGAATTCACTAGTCAACACTGAGAGCTGTCTTGTCATAAGTTCTATATCAAAGACCATAATATCCTTGCTTAGAGGTTGGGACCTTATATGCAGTGGCATCAATGCTACAATAGTCTCCCTACTTAAAGCATCAACTATCTAATTCATCTTTCTTGGATTATACAAGATTTCATAATTAAACTCCTTTACTGATTCTAACTATATTTGCTGCCTTATATGCAGTCCTTATAGGTGTAGAAATACTTTTTACTTTGATAATCGGTAAAGGTCTTACATTGGACTCCATAAAATAGTGCCTTTAGATCTTTAGCGCGAAAACCACAGCTGCCAACTCGAGGTCATGAGCAGAATAGTTGATCTCATAATCCTTTAGTTGTCTTGGGGCATAATTGATCACTCTATCGTTCTGCATCAATATAATGCCAAGGTCCATTGCAGAAGCATCCCCGTAAGTCACGAACCCATCATTCCCTTTTGAAGTAACCAAGATTGAAATTATAGTCAACTTTTTCTTCAATTCTTAAAAGTACTTCTTGCATACGTCTACCCATTCAACTATTTCCTTTGAGCATTAGGTTCATGAAGGGTGTCACTATCCTAGAGAAATCCTTTGCAAACTTCTGATAATAACTAACTAATCCTAAGAAACTTCTTATCTTACTTGCATGCTTTAGTTTCCTCTAATTTAAAATAGCTTCGACTATAGAATGATCCATCCTTTGATGCATATAAGACAAGAAAGATATGTCATTGAGCCAAAACTCACACTTAGAAAACCTTGCATACATCTTACGTCTCTTTAGGGTCTCTAGCACAAACCTCAAGTGCTCAGTATACTCTTCCCAACTCTTCAAATGCACCGAAATATAATCGATAAACACTATAACAAATTCATCAGGATAAGCCTTGAATACCCGATTCAATAGGTCCATAAAGGTTGTTGGTGCATTTGTTAAACCAAAGGTATAACCACAAACTCATTACCATATCTCGATCTAAAAGGCTATCTTAAAAAATGTCTCCTTCTATTATCTTCGACTGATGATATTTCGACCGTAAATCTATCTTCGAGTATACAGATACACCTTTGAGTTGTTCAAACAAATCATCAATTTGAGTAATGGGTACTTGTTCATGATTATCATGTTGTTCAGCTCCTGATAGTGGATGCATAATCTCATGGAACTATTCTTCCTCTTCACAAACAAAACTGGTGCTCGCCATGGTGAGTGACTAGATCGGATGAAACCTTTATCAAGAAGTTCCTTTAGTTGGGAGTGCAATTGTTTCAATTCAACTAGGGCCATTCCATACGATGCCTTAGAAATTGAATTAGCGCCTAGAGCAAGCTCAATCTCAAATTCAATTTCTCTATCTAGAGTTAAGCATGGCAGGTCATTTGGAAATTACCTTTGGAAATTCTTGAACCTCTAGAACATCTTCAATCTTTGTCTTTCTTCTTGAGTTTTATCTATGGTGTTCGCTGAATAACTTATACAGCCATTTGCTAATAGCTTTCTTGCCTTCACGACTGACAAAAAACACATTTAGCTTCTTCTTGACTCTCCCACAAATATGAATCTTTCTTCACTTTTCGGATGAAAATTCACCTTTTGGATGAAGAATCATCTTTCATCTTTGGCATTCAATAAAACATTATACTAACTTAGGAAATTCATCCCAAGAACCATATCATAGTCATATACATCAATTACAATACTATCAACGAAGAGTTCTCTTTCTGTAATCCATAAAGGAACTGTACGCAATTAATGTGTAGACATCAACATTTCCCAGAGGGTGCTATTGTAGTGAATCCCTATCTTATAGGTTCCTTATGTCTTTTTACTTTCATATCATTGCATTGTCCTTACTCTCTTTTCATCATAATACTTACTTCAACACCATCTAAATTCTTTAGTCCTACAAATATTAACATCATGGTTCCTATTCTAACGTCAAGAAAATTCATCAACTTATTATTGCATATCATTCATCCAATAATAGATTAGTATAACATGTTGTCCGACTAACTTGATTTCCATTAGAATACATTGGGTCCACTCTTAACCATGAAGTAACTTAGATTTCAAATACCTTTCTTTCCTTTTCAATAGCAATAAAATCCTTTAGCAACTCCAATAAATTTACATACAGACAATTACCTCATCCAATAATATACATGCTCATATTTCATGTTTAACACTCAAATTATAAAACACATCTATTAATGAATTCCTTTATAATCAAACTATATATATCCTCAAAATTATTGTCAAATTAACACTTTCAAACATCTTGTATCAGTAGTAAAAACTATTGCCATTTCCACACGAAAGTATATATAAACCTAAATAAGTCAACTTACAAATTCCTTAACTTAGCAATATTTCTAGTTGACCCAAAAGATCATCACTTAAACTATACTGGACACTATACATTGGATTCTTAAGCTCTCTTATGTTACCTCAAGAAATTAGTATCTCCTTCTGACACTTCGTATTCCATATTAGTTTAGCCCACTTATGATAATTATACGGGTTGCATCACAAGAATTTATCATAGGCATATTTGCTCTTAATATCGACAACTCTAGCCTTTTATGTCATGTATTTCTTACATGATAGAAGACTTCCAAATCCTCATAGTTATGGAAATTCATTTAAGACATTCTATATCTTAATTTCCATTAACTTACTATTAGAATCTTATTCTCCATAAAGGAAGTTCGATACTTTCTTTCCATATTCTGTTCCTTCATATTGTTTTGGTCCTTGAGTCAAATTTAACCATATAATTAATCTAACCATGACCATTGGTTTTGAGTTCTTTCTAAAAGAATCACAAGCTTAGGAAGGAACCTCTAATTATGGGAATGAGACAAGATTTCACTACTAAATTATACACTAGGGCATTTATCATTAAACAACTAAATCTTATACTTATCATCAAACCTATATTCATGCAATTAACTTAAAATACACTTACTTGGAGGACTTGAACTGACATGTGGTGGTTTGTATTGGAAATGAAAACCTACTCTGATACCATAGCTGTAACGCCCTCTTATGGATGTCATAATAATTGTTACTTTTGTCCTTGTTATCATTATTTATAAGATAAACCATTTAAATTTAAACACAATTTGATAAACATATCCTAGGATCCATGTATACAAATTTTTTTTTGGCGTGATTTCATTTCCATTCCAACACTCCTAGTGCATACACCCACCTCTGTCCTCCACCTATTTTATATGCCTTTTACCTTTGTCTGCAACATGATATAAAAATAAATAAGTATAAGCTTAGTAAGTACACTTTCCTATCTCACAACATAAAACATTTCATGAACACCTTTATGAAGCATCATAATCATAATCATCATTAACATTATTATGCACTTGGCACAGTTTCATATAGAACATATCTTTCATTATCATTATCTATATTAAAAACTTCATTCATTTTATCTTTGGGGGCGCAAGTGTTGGACCATAGACATCATCATTGTAAGTGCGCCGTCATGAGAGGAGATGGGTAGCTAATCCCAAACCAAACATGACAAGTCCACCTTGGGGGACGTCATAAACATAAACATAAACATAGGGTGTGCAACACTTAATTGAGTGACACATATGTATAGATATACTTTTAACATACCTCATCATTAAAACATTTGTTAAACTTTCTTGTTGCAACAAAAATTTTCATGAGAAAACAACATGTAAAAACCAACTTAAAATTTTTTATAAACATATTCTCAAAACTTTTTCGTAAACTTTTATTATGTTACAGGTGAGAATATACTTACTTGACATGCTTACTACAACCTCATCTTGGATTACGTTGACGTTGTCTCGATGTGCTCACTTCTTGGGGTGTTCATGTCATACATTCATATACAAATAAAAATAAATTTCATTCTTATGAAATCATTCAAAACCATATGACATTATTCATACTTCTGTCTCAACAATTACAAAAACATACATACACTTCACTAACTTATAAATATTCATGCAAAAATTGCAATACTAATACCTGCTTGGCCTTTATGTATTTATAATTCAATAACTCATAATTCACACACAATTAAAGCATGAGACTCTAGAGGGACAAAGCTAACATATGAACATAATATCATGACTTTCGTTGGCCATAAAAATTCCATTTGATAACCAAAATAAGTCACACACTTCATAGCATAAAATCTGCCAACAATAGTTAGGCAGTGAACAATCCTATCAAACATTCATATAATAAAATATCTATTTCACAAAATAATTCCACAAAAATCCTACAGGTAATAGACACCTAAAACTATAACATATCCAAAAATTAACTTCAAATAAATTTTCAACAATTCAAAATATGCATTAGAATTCAAAGACAAGATAAACCTTAAACACATAGGGCAGTGAGCAACACATGTTCATCATAATCATATAACTAAAATAAAATTCCTTTGACCCTAAAATTTTTTTAAGAACTTGTAAACATCTTATACTATCATTGACCATCACCTTATCATGTAATAAAATCAAGAAGCACAAAATCACAATTTATGAACCTAGGGCATAATTCCCAAAAGTAGGCAGAATGACCTTTATTTACTTCAAAATTCATAATAATTTCATCTTAATACCAAATTAGTTAAAATAGTGGTATTGGAAAGTAGACTTAGAAACAAAGAATTTGATATATTACATGCATATTTTGACAATAATTTGCATGAACAAATAGTCCTCAAAATTTAGTCTAAAATTTGGGTCCGTGTAAAACTGTACATCTTTTAGGGTCAAATTTTAAAAATCATAACTATTTAATGAAAACTCCGATTCAAGCGATTTAAAAGGCAAACGAAAGCTGAGATGTCTAATATTTGGGAAAATATAAGAAAATATAAACAGAACAATATAGAATCAAAAATCACTAGAATACGAGGCTGTCAGGTGTTTGTATAAAAAGTAGGCATAAGGCATCAAAAAAATTCAATACCAAGCCATAACGTAATAAAATCTCAATTAAAATTGTAAACACATATACCCATAAAGATCTACATAATAAAAATATGAAAATCTATGATCTCTCTAATCTAGGGTTTAATAATAAGTTAGTCAAAACAACCAAATCAACTTTTTTCAATCACCAATTGACATGAAATACATGTGATAAAAGAATCCATATGATGATAACAATAATTCTAATACCAACATAATAAACCAAAACATCAAAGAAACAAGTTAAATGATTGCTACACTTATCAAGATGAATGGAATTAGGAAGATTAAAAATCTTGATAAAGTAGAAGAAAACCAAGCATGAAGTTAATCAATATGGAAAGAATAAAGTGTAAGTCTAGGGTTACTAGCAAGAGTTCTTCATATAGATTTTATGTGAAGACTAAAACGCTAATCCTAATCTAATTTAGTTTCCTTTTTTTTTCTTTTTTTTTTGTTTACACAACAACCTGCCGTTTCTTTTAAACATAAACGTATATTTATACTTAATATATAATACAATATAAATAATAATATTAACCAATAGTTATATATAATATAATATAATATAATATGATAAAATATAATACAATATAATAATGTAATATAATATAATTATAAAACAAAATTATTTATACACAACAATAATATTTTCTCCCATAACTCCCAAAAATATTAATTTTCACATTATTCTCTTGGATACATTATATCATTTAGTTTCTTAATGCCATTATATAAAAAAAAATACTGCACATGTAATTATTATGACATCATTAATAATATAAAAGTAAAAAAATATGCAACAAAATTCATGTCATCATCAAGAATGTAACTTTAGGGCATACATAACTATAGAGCATTATAAAGATTATAAATTTAGAGCAAGTTGAAACCCTTAAAAAATAAATACTTTAAGCTTATTATCATTTTTGACATGAACATCCTGAGCACATCAATTTCACATGACCGTCACCTGTCATCATACTTAAAATAAAATGGTCAGCAACATTATATTAAAAAGAAATTACTTAACGTCGTTATATATCCAAAATCTATATACAAACTCTAAAATTACTTAAAGAAATTACTTAATGTCATTGTACATATGTGTGTGTGTGTAAACTATATATACATTTATGTACATACTCTAAAATTTTCTCCAAGATCTCAATGCATTTAAAGACCAAATTTCTAGACCGAATCATGAAATTTCTAAAACAAGTTCAAAAAAAACAATGCAAAAGCACAAATTGATGTAGACTTAAGCAAAATAATAATAAAAAATACTAATATGATAAGCATGCTAAGGAAGACCATATCCTTAATGTCCACAAACCTAAAATTAGAAAGTTTCTAAATAACACTTCACATGTGCAAAACTCGGGCTAGAAAATTCTAAACAAGACAATTTTAAGTGCTACATGTCACTTTTAATAGGCTTAAAAGGTTGCGTGATTGGTTTGGGTGTAGACATTATATATTAAAAAGTGCCCGTTTCAATTCTTTGTTTTACCAACCTTTGAAAAATGCATGTTTGGTGACTTTTGAAAATATTTCTATAGTATTTTACACACCTCCAAAAATTACAAAATCAACGCCTAAACAAAGAATTTCCGTTTAAATAATAATTATTGCATTCTTAGTTACAATTCGGCAACTATATATATATATATATATATATATTATAGTAGTAGAATGCTTATCTTTGATCATAGAATTTTAATAAATCCATGAGGCGTATTGAAAAAGGCTTGAGTTTTTGTTTTTAACTTCGACTCGTTTGAGACCTTAAATATAATTTAAATATAATTGGTTAAACTGCAATCAATTAAAAGACACATCTTATAAATTAGCAATAATAAATAATATAGTTAACAAGAATACGCTTATAATTGAATTATCCTTTTGAAGTCGTGGCATATGCCACGGTCAAGTGGATATAATTATATTACCCCATCTTCTTGGCGGTAAATGAGGGTCATTATGAACGACCACTACCATTATATGGCATAAAATAATATCGTCTAGCTCTTTCTTTATCCCAAAACTCATAGAGCATCCTTGCTTCTTTTTCAGTCACAACATAGTTTGGCATAGCACATAGGAAGTGATCATGGGGTTGATGAAACCATATTTGTCGAGTTTATTTTTTACATAGCAACGGCGCCATTAGAAACTACATTTAAAAAAGATTGTTAGATGACAACAAGTAACAACTAAAAAAAAAAAAAAAAGAGATTGTTGACAATTACAAAAAGTGTATCTATAGTTTTATACCTCATGTATACCATGACACAACTTACACTAATTTGAGTAAACATGACAAACCAATCCATGTCCTTAGCAGTGACAAAAAGAGTCATACCCCCTATCTGGGTGATGTCATGAGGCTCTCAAGCTTGACTTCTCATGATCTCTTCCCACTACAAGAGGTTAGACTCTATCATTGCAATCTTTTTATGCAGCTTCATCAACTGTGTGTTTGAGCATGACCTACTGATTGAATGAAAATACTTGAGATTGACTGTAAACTTGCTCCAAATGTTTAGGATTACCCAAAGTGGTCATGAATATATCATGCTTTCCTTGAGATTCAAATGTGCCTTATGTCTCTTGCTTTTTATAATTATTATATAATTACAATATTAATAAAAGTTAAAACTAATAGTACTAATTGTAAAAGTTGAATACTATTAACTATATCATTCAAAAAGCTTAAAACATAAAGTAACTCATAATTTATCGACCAATCTCTTCACATCTTGGGTTTTTGAAAGTTTCACCCCTCTTTTATATGATGAACTTCTAAATAACGTAACGAGGAAGAGGCGTAGTCATGTTGTGTAGTCTTGTCTACATTAGAAGATAAGTTTATTTAAATTTTGTATAAAAAAAGCTTCTAGAGATAAAATAAATAAATTTTACATATGTATTCAAGCTTCACTTTCTTATATCCTACCTTACCTCATGAGTACTCAAGATCGAATTATTCTATTGTCTCTTTGGCTTTTTTGATATCTTTATTTGCTTCTCACTAGACTTGTATTTCTCAAACTCCCTTAATTAGTGCTAATAATGGAAGGTTAGTTTCTAATTACTTTTCCTGGGAGCTTAAAAACATTAAGGTTATCTTTGTGGCCATCAATGAAAGTTTTTTTAAGGCTGTACCAAAATTCATGTGCAATCTTTGAGGCGATTGTCATCAACGACTTCGTCATGGTCTCTAGAATATTGAAGGATACACAAACTAAATATTGAATAATGTACATCCAATAATCAAAAAAAAAAATCTAAAATAAATTAACTGTTATAACTAGCTAATCAAACACTTAATTCAATATTAGTAAACATGAAAAAATCAACTTAATAAGTTAAAACTAATAACTAAAACTGCTTATCAATCAATAACAAATACTAGTAAAACTAATAAATAGTTGTAGAGCTAAAACTAACTAACACTAAAACTAATAAGAATAAAGCTACCTAAAATGAACTAAAGCAATAACTAACAAATGCTAATAACTCTAAATAACAAAATGTAACAATTAAAACTAATTAAACAAAAATATGTGGGACGAAACTGTCATAAATTAGTTTAAAAACTCTATAATTATAATAATTCTAATAGAAACCAAGTGAGATGGACAAACTTAATCATAGGCAACGACGACAATAGAGGCAAGGGTGAGGCGAGGTGATGACAATGATAGAGGAGAGGACGAGGCAACACTACTATAAAAACTGTCATGGAAAAATTTCACGACTGTTAAAAAATAGTCATGAAAACTTCAGTCATGGTACAACATGGAGTTTTCATGATGGTTTTTTATCATCGTGTGATAGAAAAATTGGTGCAAGAAGGGGTTGAATAGAGTAATTTTCGACAACAGTTATGGATTCCACTACGATTTTGGAATCAAAGGCTTCCATGATAGTTTTTCAAAAAACCGTCGTGGAAAATTGGAATTCCCCTAAAAAAAATCTCCAAAAATTTTTTATTTCCCATGGGATAGCCAGTCCTGTGTGTTATCCATTGTAGCAAGGCCCTAATTGCATACAAAAATTGGTGTATATTGAAATTACAATGTATGTACAATATCATTTACATTTGAGCCATTTTGAGCAATTGTTTATCTACTATCACCATCTATCTATTTAAAGAGCACATACCTATTTACAAATTGTACCCACTCTAATCTAACTTCATGTATATTCATGTGTATATAAAAATCTTTTTTCCTAAGGCTTGTATACCACTTGTAATTATATCCCGCATGAAACGTAAAATAGAAAAACCACATTCTATGTTTCCTTGTTGTCTTGGACGTTTACATTTGGAATATAGCATTCCGTTCAATTGGTTTGTAACAGCACTTCCCGCTTGAAGCTTCCAATTGTTCAACGCCCTAACAATGTGTCATGTTTAAATGAATTAATAGATGATACAATTATGTAAGACTAAAAACAATTAATTTTATAGGAGAACATTAATACTTACAATCTCGTGACTAATATGAAATTCTCACGTGCTGGGTGTCCAACGGGGTCAAACCAATATATTTGGTACTCCCATGGTGAAATAAGTCCCAATATCCAATGTTCTCCAACTTTGTATGGTAGGAAGAATAATTTCCCACTTGGTGCTTGAGCTAATAGGTGGAGGAGTGATGTAGCGCTCTTTCTACGATCACTCTGTAGGTCTCTTACAACACTTGAAACAATGGCTAGATATATGAAGCCAAAATTTTGCACCAAGCCTTGAAGTTCACAATATTCCACCAAAAAACTATAATAAAAAACAATACAGTCAATTATGTGAAAGCATCTTACAACTCTACCTATATTTTAAAAATATGAAATAAGGATGGAGTTATTACCTGAGGTATACTAGGATACAGTTTGCTCCGATTTTATTAAATTTAATGAAATAGTAAATGTCTTCATACCCCACATAGATAGGCAATTCATTGCCAGTGACATTTACTAGTATCGGGCATTGAATCGTCGACCCATCATGCATGAAAAAATGTGCGTATAGAGCCAACTGCATAAATTCTTGAGGTATTGAAGCGAAGTTAAATGCAGGCAGTTGCTCACTAGCAATGGTTTGTTCTTGTTCTTGTTCTACCTTAGGTTGTGATTCTCTTGCCTTTGTAGAGCTTTTCTTTTTTTGGCATTTCTTTCCGCTTAGATCTTGTCGAACTTGGCTAGGCGCTCGACTCATTTTTTTCATTGGAAAGACTTCAACTAACCTCTTTGGCCATGCGATGAAGCTTCCAGCTACTTTACCCACAGTTGTTGGTTCAAGTGTTGGAACAGGCAATTCAGTTGTTCTAACTCTGATGGTAGTGATGCTAACGTGCACATTCTCTTCCCCTAATAGTCATCCATGAATTCTATCAGTTGGAAGACTCTCCATCCACACCTTCCCAAGCGCAACAAGTGCACACCCACCATTAACTCTATCCTCAATGAAGAGCTACATTGTTCGGGCTCTTGACGAGGAGGTGACAATTGGACTTCTGGAGCTTCTGGAGCTTCTTGAGCTTTTGCTACACTATTGGGAGGGTTACAACTAGCTTTAAAGCTGTTGCATTGTCAGATGCTATCATCCGTCAACTTGGCGTGTCCTTGGGAATTGAGCTCGGTCATAAGACCCCATAGTTCTACAATCTCCATCTGCATCTTCGACATTTGAGAATTCAATTTTGAGTACCTAATTGAAAGTCAAAGTATTGAGACTGTTTCACATACTTCGATTGACGTGAACGTGTCTTAAATATTTCAGTTTTCCTACTGCCCTCATCAAAATATCATCATTACTGATCGATTGGAAGCTCTCTTGACTTTGTTGTGCTGTGTATTCATCTTGTAAAACAACAACACAACCATGTTATTCCAGCAACCTTTCATCTGGTATTAAATTACAAATTAATTGTTCGTGTTTAGTAAACTTACAATCAAGTACCCAATTTCTGCTACTTTTTGATTTTTAAATTGGCCATAAGGACCTTGACATGATTTTACCCACAACTCCTCCCATGTTTATAGCACGCTTGTCTTTGCAAATTGTGTTATACTATGTTAGTAACATAGTAATGATAGAATAATTGATATATGTAATATGAGTAAAATATTAACATACCAAGGATTGCTTGAGCTCTCTATATCCAACTCGGCCAACCATAGAGTAGTATTCATTTTCTACTCTTATTTTTCTTGTGTTTGATGACAGTAGTTGGAATTCGATGGAACGTCGATACCTCACAAAAGCTTCCCAATAGTCATCGATTATGGAGGGGTAGTAGTGTACTACCATAGGAGGCCATTTATATACATTTTTATCCTCCTTCGAAATGGAAAGGTATGGCTATACGAAGGTAACGTAGAGGTCTGATCTGCTAATTCGCCACAAACCTTCAATGCCCTTTTCCTATACCAATCCTCGACTGTGAAAGCTATATAATCTCTCCCCAAATCACATCATTTACTTATCTAAATCCTTAGACCTCCAATCTTTTGTCTATATCAAAACATGCTCTTGACTAAGGATTCTGATCCAACTGCTTAATTTATGGCTGGGTGCACCTTCCGATTGGCCTTTTCAATCAAAATTCAATTCAATTCTTAAACCTTTCTTTCTCATCTGATGAATTTTTTCATTAATGTAGCCCTTTGCTCAAAGTATACTTTTAGATCAAATTCGGTTTGCCTTTGTGGCTTACTGTGTTGGTTTCCCTTGCTATATTGTGATGAAGATGGAGTATAGTCTTCGTACTCGTCCTCGTACTGGTCACTATCGATCTCGTGAGACATTATACCTATGCAAAGTAAGCAAAAACTAACACATGCATACTAATATTAAATCACAAACTACACATATTCACATCTTCACATATTCTACTTCAAACATTTTCAATTACACAATTTCACATATTCATATAATTTCACATATTACACATATTCACAAATTTACAATTTCAATTACATATATAATTTCACAAATTGCACATATTCACATAATTTCACATATTATACATATTTACATAACCTCACATATTACAACTATTTACAAATTTACAATTTCAGTTACACAATTTCACATATTACACATATTGACATATTCACATAATTGCACAAATTCACATCTTCACATATTCACAAGTTTACAATTTCAAGTTCCTAATTTCATATATTGACATAATTTCACGTATTTAAATCTTGACATACTCACAAGTTTACAATTTGAACTACACAATTTCACATATTTATATAATTTCACATATTACACATATTCACAAATTCACAATTTCAATTACATATATAATTTCACAAATTACACATATTCACATAATTTCACATATTACACATATTTACATTTCCTCACATATTACACATATTTACAAATTTACACCTTCAATTACACAATTTAACAGATTGTACATATTCACAAATTTCCAATTTCAAATACATAATTTCACATAATACACATGTGATGGATTAGGGCCAAAGGGGACCATGGGTGGGGGATCGGGGGCCGAGGAGCAAGGGGAGAGGGCCGAGGGGGGTGGGTGGGGCTGTGGGTGGGGGTGGGGCAAGGGGGGTGGGTAGGGACATGGGGGCGAGGGACAGGTAGCGAGTGGGGGGCCTAGGGTGAGGGGCAAGGGGCGAGGGGAAGGGGCGAAGGGGGAGGGACAAGGGGGTGGGGGCTAGTGGTTGAGGGGAGGGTGGGGGGTTGGGGGTCTAGGGCAAGGGCAGGTGGGGGCTAGGGGGAATAGGGCAAGGGGTGAGGGGGGAAGGGGCGAGGAGGGTGGGGTGAGGGGACAAAGGGGCGAGGGGAGAAGGGGTGGGAGGGGGCGAGGGGTGAGTGGCCGGTGGGGCGGTAGGGGCGAGGGGCGGGTAGGGGTTAGGGGCCTGGGGCGAGGGTAAGGGGGGAGAGGGTGAGGGGGAAGGGGTGAGGGGGTGAGGGAGTGGGGGTGAAGGGGCAAGGGGGTGGGTGAAGCTGAGGAGGGAAGGGCAATGGGTGTGGGTGGGTAGGCTGGGGGGTGGGGGCTGTCGGTGGGTTTGAGGGGGCAAAGGGTGAGGGGGGGTGGGGGCGAGGGATGAGGAGTGATGGGGGTGGGTGGGGGCCAAGGGTGGAGGGGCTAGAAGGTAGGTGGGTGGGGGCTAAGGGTAGAGGGGCCAGGGGGGTGGGTGGGAGCGTTGGGTGGTGGGGGAGGGTGGAGGGGTCATGGTAGGGGACTGAGGGGGAAGAGGAGAGCGAGAGGGAGGGGGAAGAGCAGAGAGAGGGAGGGGGAGCTTACCAGCTACGAGTATGCAATGGCAGCGCGGTAGAGGTGATGGCGGCGGAGGGAGATAAGGATTTTAGAGAGAGAAAAAGAGGGATTTTAGAGAGGGAGAAAGAGGGATTTGAAAGAAAGTGAGGAATCTTGGATTGATGGGTGCGCATACAAATAAGTGTTGTAGGCATGAATTTCAAAAATTTAAAGGGAGGAAATGATACTTCCATGATCGTTTTTGCAAAAATTGTCGTTGAATGTGGGATATTACACGATCTTCCATGACAGTTTTGACAAAAACCGTTGTGGAAGACTATTTTCTACGACAGTTTTTGCAAAAACCATCATGGAAAAAATCTTGCAAAAATCATCGTGGAAAATTCCTGCTTTTTACAACATTTTTACACTATGAAAGGCTTTCCATGATGGTTTTTGCAAAAGCCGTCGTGGAAAAATTCTACTTTTCACAACATTTTTTATGCTACAAGAAGCTTTCCACGATCGTTTTTTCAAAAATCGTCATGGAAGACTTCGTTCCACGATCGTTTTTGGAAAAAGCGTCAAAAAAATGTCTTAAATATTTCTTACACATAATATTCTTTGCTGCCCAAGGTGGCCAGCCTGTGTGTTAAGCATCTAATGGCCCAAAATGTATACTTTATCTCCATTTTCACCACAAATTTAACTATAGATAGATATACAAAACCTTTAAAAAAAGATTGAAAAATGAAATAATTTAAAGAAAAATGTTAAAAGTAAATTAACATAAATTGGTTTATTGATGCTCATCTTTTTATCTTTTTTTCATTGGTTCATCAATACATATGCATTCCACATCTTCACAAAGCAAGTGCGAAACATCATCTTCAAAATTATCTATCTCTTCAACCAATGGCAATCCCTTTATGAATGAAGGGATGTCTGCGCAATCCTCATCAACTTCTTCATCGTCGATAACTATTCTTAGCTTTGTTGGGATGACTAGCTTGTTGGGATGACTAGAGACAACTCTATGTCTTGGGGACCTATAGTATAAAAAACTTGGATTGCTTATGATTCCATAATGAATTAATCATTCCTGTATCCCAATCTTCTAAAGTCAACCACCGTGATGCCATCGTCATCGTCCTTAACCTAGTTATTGTCGGTCCACTTGCACTTAAAAAGTGCTATGCGTAATCCCCTATAATCAAGTTTTCAAATATCTTTAACGAAACCAAAGTAGTTCATGGTCCCATATATTGGATTCTTGTCCTTGGCGGAGGCAATATGCATAGCCTCAGCACAGAGAGTCACATCACTATTTTGCACCGGATGCTTCTCATCTCTTTTGCGAGTGTAGAAAGTGTAACCATTAAAGGAATATGATGTATACCTTGTAACTACTGACAACGGTCCTCTAGCTAGGTTCTCCAACTCCTATGACACGCCTCCATCTTGTGATGTGGAGCACTTGCCATAGATGTGTGCTTTAATCCACAACCAAAAGGTCCAGTTGTGTTCATCTTGCAACCACTTCTCATTTCTTGCTCTTTTTGGGTATGCTTTTTTTAATTCGTTCATGTGAGCCTCAATGAAAGGCTCCACTTCATTAGCATTGTGCAAAACATAAAGACAAGCTTGCTCCCACTCCTTTCAATTTACTGATGAAGGATGCCAGTAGATAGTCCCCTAGCCTTTGTGTTTATAGTCTTTGGCACCCCAATTGTGTCCTCATTAGATAGGTACACTGAGCAAAATTCAACCGATTCCTTAGCTATATAACTTTCTACAATACATCCCTCTGGCCTATCTCGATTCTTCACATAGCCCTTCAAAACCTTCATATATCTTTCAAATGGGTACATCCATCTCAAATATACCGGTTCGCATAACTTAACTTCACGTACTAAGTGCACCGTTAAATGAATCATGATGTCAAAAAATGCCGATGGAAAGTACTTTTCAAGCATGCATAAGGTTTGCACCAACTCTATTTGCAATGAATCTAGCACAAGTGGATCAATGACCATCGAGCATATTGAATTGAAGAATGTGCACAACTTGGAAATCACAAATCTCAAATCCTTTGTTAGAATTCCCCGTAAAGCAAGTGGTAGTTGTTAGACATGTATGCCCTAAGGAGTAAAATGTAATATGTTTTTGGAGATATTTTTATCAATAAAGAATTTATTTATTATTTATATATACCAAATCTTGTCCTCTTTACGTTCATATTTGTTGAATGTATGTTAAGCAAACAATAGTCTGAGATTATCGGTCTAAACCTTTAAAAATTGGGCATATGATGGACAGATTATATGGAAGACACAATTCTTAAGGTGACGGTCTAAATCATAAGATCCGCAATTGAGGGAATAAAGTTAGGTACTTTATTCATGTAAAGATTGTTATGTTGTCTATATCTCTATTGGGAGATGGTTTGTCTTGACCATCAAAGGTGGACTCTATAAATAAGAACATTGGCATATTGTCATAGATGACAATGTGTTAGATCGGGACATAAAGTGAATTGATTTAGATTAATAATTCTGTCATGGCAAATCGATTCACTTTAGACAATCATTTGTAATGTATCTTAATCCTGAGATGAATAATGGGCCCGTTGTCTTGACTTGTGTCTTTTGATGTAACAAAGGGTGACACCCACATTTTAATAGTGGTATGCATGCCGGTACGTTGGACGCAGGACTCTTGATAACGTAGACCTGTTATTCATAGATATAGAATCCATAGCTCCTCTTTAGGATTAGTGATATCCTCTTATATGTGTTATCCTATAATTGAAAAATTGAAGCGCTCAACCATTTGGATACATAGGTACAATCGAATGGTATACTATCTTTGAATGGTAAGTTTTCTGATGGTGAGATAATGAAACGTAAGATACAAATTATCGGGAAGGTAAGACACAATTTGTCTTAAGCCAATTATGGATAATCCTATGGGGATACTGTAACGGCCCCTTACGGACGTCACAGATTTCGTTACATTTATTCATTTAACCATTAATTGAAGTAAAACTACTTATTTAAAAACATGTATATGAAAATATAATTTAGAAAACATACCCAGGATCCATGCATGCATATTTTTTTTTAATCAATAATCAATAACTTAATCTTTTTTTTAATAATAATAAATTACTTGATCATAAACATCTTTTAAATAGTTTGCCAGTACCATTGAAAAATTGGGTTAACTTTTAAAACATTATTAAAAATCTACATATACAGTTCGGCAGGCCAAACTCGAGACTTCGGCAAGCTGAACTTGTTCGGTAGGCTAGAGTTCAATCACCGGCAGGCCGCCCGAGGTTCTGCAAAACAGGGTTTCAAAATTGGTAAGATCGGTAGGCCGGTACAAGGAAGTTGATAGGCCGATCCCTACATCGGTAATCTGACCAGCAATGGTTGGTAGGTCAAACTCTTAAAAATCAGAAATTAAAATTTTTTTTTAAAGCAAGTTCCAAAACTTCAAGGAGCAGAAATAGTGAACATACTTAGAAATAAAAACTTAAAAATAAACATAGTTCCAAAGTTCTTAAAACTTTTTTCTTTCTTTGCGTCTTCCATTTGCAATTCATCTTGCTAAGCACACATGCCTTTCCATGCTCTCCATCTAATCCAATATCTTCTTACCCTTATTTGCAACATGATATAAAACTGAATAAGCTAATGCTTAGTAAATACATTTTTATCTCACAACTTAAAATGAACATCATCATCATCATAATAGTGCACTAGGCACAATTTCATAAGGAACATATCTTTCATTACATTGACCATATTAAAACTTAATTCATTTTATCTAAAGGGCCCAAGTGTTGCACCATAAACATCGTCATCGTAGGTGCGTCGTCATGAGAGGAGAGGGGTAGCTAATCCTGAACTAAACATGACATCATATCATATCATAAATAACATATCATTGGGTGTGCAACACTTATTTAGGTGACACATATATACATTTATACTTTCATGCATTGAAATATGTCATCATCATACATGCATAACTTTTTGAACATAAAAATCTTTCATAAGTAATATTAAATGAAATCATAATAAATCATCATGAACAAAATTTTCAAACCTTTATAAAACATATCATGCTGCAGGTGAGAATATACTTACCTTAATAAGCTTACTTAACCTTAATTTGTAGGTGACGACACCGCACTCTTGATGTGCTCACTTCATATTGTGTTCATGTCATACATCCATTAACAATGGCAATTAACATATATTTTTAATGAATTAATCACCTCAACATAACATCCATTATCATATAACTTCACACATACATTCATCTCTTGCAATCATAATTTATAATATATTTCATTAACCATAAATCATTAAAGTAAAAACTAGCATTACAAATACTTACTGGCCTCCATGATTTTTCATTAGTCATAAAAATTCCATTTAATGTCTCAAACAAATCATACAACATAGCCAAAAATTTCCTTTAATTAAATTCAAAACATCCCAAACTATGCATTAGAAGACATGAACAAAACAATCTTCATCATATAGAGCAGTAAGTTTCACACAAATTTCATAATCAAATAATTAAAAATAAAATTATTTGGGCTCTAAAATTCTTAAGATAACCTATTAACATATAATTATAGAAGTACAAAATATTTCATCACCAAATAAATTCATTAAATCATACAAAAACATCACAAAAAAAAAGTTCAACAATTTACCTTTAAAACAGTCTAAGAAACATAGCTTTAATAAAAATTTCAATACACGTAAAATATTCATCAAATCATCACCGAAATTTTCAGTCCATAACTTGACATATTCTTGAACATATTTGCCAAATTTCATGAAAAATAACATTCATTTTCCCCTTGAACAAAAACTACATTTTTGTTGAACATAAAAAATCAGCAATAATTTTGAAGAGTGGTAGAAAGGAGAAAATTCATAACTTATCATAGAAAAATCCAATTAACTTGAAATTTGGAGGAACATTACGTAACACAAGCATGAATAACATATTAAAATTTTGGAGCAAACAGAAATTCCTAGAAAAAGTTACAGTAGTCGGATTACAAAGAAAATTTCATTTCAGAAATACCAAAAAGTGAGTTCTTACCTTAAAACAATTCTTCTCAAGCTTCCTTCGAATTTACCCCAACAAAAATTGCAATATTATATTCAAATGATAACAGTGGAAAATTGAGAGGGAGAAGAAGTAGAAAAACGTGAAGAAAAAAGAGGGTGAGAGAGAGAAAAACATGAGAGAGAAAAAGAGAATGTTTTCATGAAAGATGAGAATGACATGCAAGAGGAGGCTTATCCTCTTTTTTTTTAACAAAATTTATGACTAATTGGAGACAATTTGCATGGAGAATGGAGAGGATTGGGAAAAAGTCAAATTGATTAGATATTCTTTCCATATTTCACCTCTTAAAAATGGAAACCATAATCAATTAAATCTAATCAATCAAAAGTCAAATGTTTCATTTCCTAAAATGAGGAAATTAAGCCAAAAATGTGTCAATCAATCATCAATCATTATCCAATCACAAAATCATCAATGTCACAAATTTTGAGAGATTTTCTGCTGATTGCTCGTCAGTTATTATCAGCCTGTCAATTCTTTGAAGTTCGACCTGTCGATGATATTCCATCAGCCTACCGATCGTTAAGGGCCATTTCAACCTGCCAAACTGCCCTACACACTAAAGTTTAACAAAACATTAATTATTGCAAAAATTATCATATAACATACAATGTAATTGACATGAACATTTTGAGCATACCGATTCCACGTGACTATCACCTGTCATCAAACTTAAAATAAAATGGTTAGCACCATTATACATATCAACAAAGAAATTATTTAACATCGTCACTAATTTGACAAATTTTGTTACATGAAAATCAACGGGTGTTACAAATCTCCCCACCTTATAAGAGTTTAGTCCTTGAAACTCATAATAATTATAGATACTTAATTCTTATGTCATCTTCACGTTCCCATGTGGCTTCTTCCACTTGGTGATTTTTCCATAGCACCTTGACCAATGGAATTTCTTTATTCCTCAAGGTCTTGGTTTTACGATCAAGTATCTCCACTGGCTTTTCTTCATAACTTAAGTCATCTCGAATCTCGATTACTTGTGGCTCAATCATGTGCATAGGGTCTGGAACATATTTCTTAAGCATTGAAACGTGAAATACGTTGTGCATTGCTAACATCTTTGATGGCAATCGCAACTAATACGCTACTTTACCTATCCGCTTCACTATTTCGTAAGGTCTGATGAATCTTAGGTTCAGCTTGCCTTTCTTTCCAAACCTCATAACTCCTTTCATGGGTGCAACTTTTAAAAATACAGATTCACCCATAGCAAATTCTAAGGGTCTTCTTCTTCTATCAGCATAACTCTTCTGACAGCTTTGCACGGTCTCTATCCTTCTTCTTATCAACTTTATCATCTTGGAAGTTTCGTTGACAAAATCAGTCTTTTCATCATCAACGCCTTCCATCAACTTCTTTTCACCAGCTTCATGCCAACATATAGGTGACCTACATTTTCGTCCATACAAGGCCTCATAGGGTGCCATTCCAATTGTCGCTTGGTAGCTGTTGTTGTAAGCAAATTTTGCTAACGGTAGCGTTTTACACCAACTGGCCTTGAAGTCGAGAGTACAGGCCCGAAGCATATCTTCTAAGATAAATTTTGTCCTCTCTATTTGGTAGTCTGTCTGAGGATGTACAGCTGTACTGAAATGTAACTTGGTCCCCATTGCATTCTGTACACTTTTCCAGAACTTGAATGTGAACCTACCATCATGGTCTAAGATGATGGACTTAGAGATTCCATGCAACCATACAATCTCCTTGACATAGAGTTTTACTAACTGTTCCATAGAGTAGGTGATCTTGATAGGAATGAAATGTGCCATCTTCGTCAGTTGATCCACAACAACCCAAATAGCGTCATAAACCGTTCATAGTCCTGGGCAATCTGATAATGAAATCCATTGCTATATCTTCCCATTTCCATTCTAGTATCTGGATTGACTGCAAATCACTGTCAGGTCTCTGGTGTTTAGCCTTAACTTGTTGGCATGTCAAACATTTCTTCACATACAAAGCAACGTCACGTTTCATTCCAAACCACCAAAAGTTGTCCCTTAGATCATTATATATCTTTGTTGCACCTGGATGAATTAAGTAAGGAGTATCATGTATTTCTGCCAAGATTCTTTCCCTTAGGCCATCAATGTTGGGAACACATAAGCGGTCCTTAAGGTATAGAGTTTTGTCACTAGCATTTCAAAACTCTGCACATTTTCCCTCTTTCTTTTCCTGCTTAATCCTTGCGAGGCTTACATCTTCATCTTGTTTACTCCGAATCTCGTCATGCAGCGTTGGAGAAAGAGTGAGTGTAGATAACTGGCCTGTGATAAGTTCCAAACTGAAGTCTTGAGTTTCCTTTCTCAAAGGACATTAACATAGCCGCTGACTTCCTACGTAGAGCATCAGCCACTCGGTTAGCCTTACTAGGATGATACAGAATTTCACAATCATAATCCTTCACCAATTCAAGCCATCTTCGCTGCCTCATGTTTAGGTCCTTTTGAGTGAAGAAGTACTTTAGAATTTGATGATCAGTGAAGATCTTCATTGGACCCCATATAAATAATGTCTCCATATTTTCAGTGCAAAAACAATAGCCGCTAACTTGAGATCATGAGTAGGATAGTCCTTCTCATAGTCCTTCAGTTGTCTCGATGCATAAGCGATCACTCTATCATTCTTCATTAAGACTGCACCAAGGCTCATCTTAGAAGCATCGCTGTAAATCACAAACCCATCATTTCCTTCAGGAATAGCCAAAACTAAAGCTGTCGTTAGCCTCTTCTTCAGTTCCTGAAAACTCTTCTCACATGCTTCTGTCCATTCAAGCTTCTTTCCCTTGCGAGTTAGATTTATGAGCGGTGCTAAAATTTTGGGGAAGTCTTCCATGAATCTCCAACAATAACCAACTAGGGCTAAAAAGCTCCTTATCTCACTTCCGTTTGTTGGTTGTTTCCAATTGAGAATAGCCTCGACCTTAGCAGGGTCCACCATTATCCCTTCCTTTGATATTACATGCCTAAGAAAGACAGTCTGTCAAGCTAGAACTCACACTTGGAGAATTTTGCATATAACTGGTGTCTTCTTAATGTCTCCAGCATAATTTTCAAATGCTTCTCATGTTCCTCCTGATTCTTTGAATAAACAAGAATATCATCGATAAACACAATAAGAAATTTATCGAGGAAGTCCTTGAATACTCGATTTATCAGATCCATAAAGGCTACAGGTGCATTTGTTAGATCGAAAGGCATAACCACAAATTCATAGTGACCATACCTCGATCTGAAGGTTGTTTTTGGGATGTCCCCTTTTTTAATCTTCAACTGGTGATATCCCAACCATAGATCAATCTTCAAGAACACAGATGCCCCCTTAAGCTGATCAAACAAGTCATCGATTTGAGGCAATGGGTACTTGTTCTTGATTGATATCTTGTTCAACTCTTTATAGTCGATATAGAGTCTCATAGAGCCATCCTTCTTCTTAAAAAATAGAACTGGAGCTCCTCATGGTGAGTGACTCGGCCTGAGGATGCCTTTGTTAAGAAGTTCTTTTAGTTGGAATAAAGCTCCTTTAACTCTGCTAAGGCCATTCTATATGGTGCCTTTGAAATTGAGTCAGTGCTTGGACCGAGCTTGATCTCGAATTCAACTTCTCTATTAGGAGGTAGGCTTGACAGATCATCTAGAAACACCTCTAAAAATTCACGTACCACTGCCACATCTTTAATCCTTATCTTTTCATCTTGACTTTTATCTACAATGTTGGCTAGATAGCCCATGCAACCGCTAGCTAACAACTTCCTTGCTTTCATGGCAGACAAAAACATACTAGGTTTCTTCCTGGACTCGCCAACATACATGAACTTCTGTTCACCTTCTAGTTGGAAGGTCACCTTTCGTTTTTGGCACTCAATAGAAGCATTATACTTGCTTAGAAAGTCCATTCCAAGAATCATATCATAATCATACATGTTGATCATGATGAGGTCGAAGAAATGTTTCCTATCAGAAATCCATAGGGGAACAATACGCATACAGTGCGTAGATATCATCACTTCCCCAGAAGGTAGTGTCGTAGTAAATCCCTATCTCATAGGCTCTAAACGAACCCCTAACTATTTAGCAAAAGATGATGATACAAAAGAATATGTAGCACCGGTATAAAAGAGAACATATGTACCAATAGAAAGACTTGTGATCTGACCTGTGACCACATTTGAGGGTTCAGTAGCCACTTGTTCTTTTGCCATGGCGTAGATACGGGCATTTGTAGGTGGGGCTTCAAGTCTTCCTTGGTTAATTAATGGCCCTTCTAAAGAGGCTTGCATCTGATGGAGCTGAACTTGTGGAACTCTCTGTCGGGCTTGAGCATTCGTCAAGTTGGGACAATCCTTGGCAAAATGACCTTTTCGTCCATAGATAAAACACCTGTTAGTTCCCATACAGCATTCTCCAAGATGATTCCTTCCACATTTATTGCACGGTTGAAACTGCCTGTGGCTGTTGTTGTTGGGTTAGCCACCATTATGTCTCTTGTTGCCTTGGTTTTGCTAGTTCTAAGGATTGCCCTTCCTCTTGTTGTTCCTCCAATGTTGGTTGTTGTTGTTGCTACTGTTGTTTCTATATTAAGGGTGGTTCTAAAAGTTTGCATTAATGGGTGTTTGACCTGACTAAGGCTAATTCCTTCTTTACTTTGACAAGTGGAACTCAGCACGTTGGGCCCTTAAAACAACCTGCTCTTGAGTTCTAGGCAGACTTGCCCCGTCAACTATTGCGGCAATCTCTAGCCTGAGGACTCTGATCAGTCTTCTGACCCTTTCACTTTCATCAGTAACCATCCCTAGGCAAAGTCGAGCTAGCTGGTCAAACTTTGCCACCACATCTGTAACCGACATATCACCTTGGCACAGGTTCTCAAACTCGTCGTAGTGCTTCCTGGTAATATTCATGTGGAAGAACTTCATGTTGAACTTGTGAACAATGTCATCCCATGACATCTCTTCAACATTCCTACTCTATTCAATCCTGTCCTACCAAATCCTGGCCTCCATGGTGAGGTAGTATGATGCAGAAAGAACCTTATCGTTATCCGTGAAGCCCATAAGTCTTAGAGTGGCCTCTATTGTCTTTAGCCATCCTTGTGCAACTGGTGGATCCTTAGAACCTTTGAAGTCTGTTGGCTTAACTCTTTTCTATCTTACTAAGAGTGGTTCCTGATAGGCCACTCTGGGTTCAAGAGCAGGAGCCAAAACTTTGTTGACTTGTGTCTAGGGAGGAGGAGGAGGAGGAGGCATGTCATTGCCTCGTTGTTCGCTATTGTGGCCATCGGCTCTTAAAGCCACAATCTCTCTTCTTTGTTCCTCTAGTTGCGTTTACAACTCAGCGATCATCGTCATCAACCTCTCATTGGTCTGAGTGTGGGTTTGCATTCTTCTATGGCCATCCATTGTTAATTTCCTAAAAGAGTACGGATTTAGGAACAATCTTCTACTTTATGAGACAGGTTTTCCTACTAGTATTATTCATTAAACATCTAAACCTTATTCTTATCATCATGCTTGTATCTTAATATTTAACTTTAAAACATACTTATTTGGAGGACTTGGATTGACATGTGGCGATATGAATTGAAAACAAAAATTTGCTCCAATACCAAAGCCTATAACGCCCCCTTACAAACGTCAAAGATGTCATTACATTCATTCATTTAATCATTAATTGAAGTAAAACTACTTAATTAAAAACATGTATTTGAAAACATAATTTGGAAAATATACCCAGGATCCATGCATACATATTTTTTTTAATCAATAATCAATAACTTAATCTTTTTTTAACAATAATAAATTACTTGATCATAAACATCCTTTAAATAGTTTGCCAGTTCCATTGAAAAATTGATTTAACTTTTAAAACATTATTAAAAATCAGCATATACAGTTCGGTAGGCCAGAGTTCAATCACCGGCAGGCCACCCGAGGCTCTGCAAAACAAGGTTTCAAAATTGGTAAGATCAGCAAGCCACTACAGGGTAGTTGGCAGGCCAATCCCTACATCGGCAGTCCGACCAGTAATGGTCGATAGGCCGAACTTTTAAAAATTAGAAATTAATAATTTTTTTTAAACAAGTTCCAAAACTTCAAGGTGTAGAAACAATGAACATACTCAGAGATAAAAACTTAAAAATAAACATAGTTTCAAAGTTCTTTAAACATCTTTCTTTCTTGGCGTCTTCCGTTTGCAATTCATCTTGCTAAACACACATGCCTTTCCATGCCATCCGTCTAATCCATTATATTCTTACCCTTATCTGCAATATGATATAAAACTAAATAAGCTAATGCTTAGTAAGTACATCTATATCTCACCACTTAAAACATTTTATGAACATCATCATCATCATAATAGTGCACTAGGCACAATTTCATAAGGAACATATCTTTCATTACATTAACCATATTAAAACTTAATTCATGTTATCTTAAGTGTCCAAGTGTTACACCATAAACATCATCATCGTAGGCGCGCTGTCATGAGAGGAGAGGGGTAGCTAATCCTAAACCAAACATGACATCATATCATATTATAACATAACATATCATTAGGCGTGCAACACTTATTTAGGTGATACATATATATATATTTATACTTTCATGCTTTGAAATACATCATCATCATACATGCATAACTTTTCAAACATAAAAATCTTTCATAAGTAATATAAAATGAAATCATCATAAAATCATCATAGATATCATCATGAACAAAATTTTCAAACCTTTATAAAACATATCATGTTGTAGGTGAGAATGTACTTACCTTAATAAGCTTACTTAACCTTAATTTGTAGGTAACGACGCCGCAGTCTTGATGTGCTAACTTCATATTGTGTTCATGTCATACATTCATTAAAAATGGCAATTAATATATATATTTAACGAATGAATCACCTCAACATAACATCCATTATCATATAACTTCACACATACATTCATCTCTTGCAATCATAATTTATAATATATTTCATTAACCATAAATCATTAAAATAAAAACTATCATTACAAATACTTGCTGGCCTCCATGATTTTTCATTAGTCATAAAAATTCCATTTAATGTCTCAAACAAATCAT
>CAMOHE010045393.1:0-14592 GCA_946598075.1 Artocarpus hirsutus | reverse complement strand
ATTAGAATGGGTACAATTTGTAAATAGGTTTGTGATTTTTAGATAGGTACACGTCATACTAGATGAACAAAGTGCTCAAAATAACTCAAGTGTAAACAGATATTGTAAATGCAAATTAATATTTGATTATAGAACAATTATTGTATGTAATTAGGGCCTTGATGTAATGGATAACATACGGGACTGGCCATCTCGTGGGAAATTGAAATTGCCGGAGATTTTTTTTTTTGGGAAATACCAAAATTTCACGACGGTTTTTCACAAAAACCGTCGTGGTAGCCAAGGATACCACGACGGTTTTTGTGAAAAACCGTCGTGAAAAATTACAGTTCAACCCCCCCGCCCACCAAATTAATCTATTCCACGACGGTAAAAAACCGTCGTGAAAAGTCGATCATATTCCACGACAGAAGTTTCCACGACGGTTTTTTGACCGTCGTGAAATTTTTCCACGACGGTTATAAACCGTCGTGGAATCCACATTTTGTACTAGTGTAAAGTAAATAATGAGAAAAAATAATCAAAATATAATAAATATAAATAATCTTATTATGTGGTTTGTCTTCGATGCTTCTACAAGCCCGTTAATATGACATATGTTTGATGCAATAGGGCCATTGAAAATGCGCAATAATAAGAAAGGAAATATACAAAATATGAATTATTACTTGTTAAAATTATTACTTTGAAAGGGAAAGAATTTTAAACTGAATGCATGAAATATTGGTATGTTTATTTCTGATTGTTTTTGTTAGCCTTTGTGAGGTCGTTGCTTATTGTTTTATTTGTCCTTGTAGTTGAATTTTTTGAACCTCTTTAATATCAATTTTTTAAAATAAATTTAAGTAGGGGCTTGGTTAAATTGCGTATTGTGTGCTACATTAGTTAGGATGATGTGCTAAGTCTCTTGATTCTCATTTTCTATCTCTTCATTAATTCACTTAAAAAAGAACTTTGATTATAATTTTTAAAACAATCATTTTTAGCGAATAAAAATTTGTTGCCAAGTTATTCCAACGTGAATTATTATTATTTTTCAAACAAGTACCAAACCAAAATAATATTCCTTGCAATAAACATAAACTAGAGAAAGAGAACTCAAAAATTAAAGAAGTTGAGACAATTGAATAAAGTAACACAGCATGTCTTAACTATTAGGAATTAGGCGCTTCTTAATTTTAAGAATACCAAGAACAAATGATTGCAGAAAAAAAAATTTTAAAAAAAGAGACACCAAATTTTTATATAAGTTTGTCTAAACTTGTACCCTATCTTGGCGCTGCAACGCCCAAACGTTGCCCCTTCTCCCCTTTTCTTCGTTGGTTATTGATTTGGCTCTATCTGCAACAATCTCCCACTTGGAGAGTAATCAATCACCACATCTCCAATTGTAGTAGCAACACCTTCTCATGCCTTAAGGAGAAGTCCAACTGAAGTTGCGCACGACTTCAGTTTCTCGATCGGAATAGTTTTGGTAAACATATCTGCTGGATTCTGACTCCTGAGAATTTTCTCAAGCTCTAACACTCTATCATCCAAAGTCATTCTGATGAAGTGGTAATGCAACTGTATATGCTTCAGCCTAGCATGAAATACAGGATTTTTTGCTAATTGAATGCTGCTCTGACTATCACAATATAGTACACTCCTTTCCTGCTTATCACCTAGTTCTTCCAAAAAGGATTGCAACAAAATCATCTCCTTGCTTGTTTCAGTCATTGCCACATACTCTGCTTTAGTTGTAGAGAGTGCAACTATCTTTTGCAGTTTTGAGACCCAACTAACTATTGTGCTACCCAAAGTATAAATGTAACCGGTAGTACTCTTTCTGCCATCAATGTCTCTATCCATATCAGCATCTACGTAACCCTATAATCCCAAGTCTGACTTCTTGAAACATAGAGCTAAACTTGCAGTACCTCTTAGATATCTAAGAATCCACTTCACTTCCTTCCAATGCTACTCATCTAGATTGTTCACGTATCTACTCACAACTCCCACTGCATGTGCAATGTCTAGTCTGGGACAAACCATGGCGTACATGAGACTACCTATTGCGAAAGCATAAGGCACCTTGGCCATGTGATCTTGCTTCTGCTTCGTGGTTGGTGATTACTCCTTTGACAACTTGAAGTGACTAGCCTAAGGTGTACTCACAAGCTTTGCATTATTCATGTTGAATATTTTAAGCACCTTTTCCACGTATTCTTCCTATAATAGTTTCAAACCACCACTGTTTCTTATTATTATCATCCCAAGGATTTGTTTTGCAGCACCAAAATCCTTCATTGCAAACTTCTTAGACAACTCCTTCTTTAGCTTGTTAATCTCCTGTTTGCATCCACCTACCATTAGTATGTCATCAACGTATTACAATAATATAATGTAAGAGTCATCAAAGTTCTTCACATAACAACAGTGATCTACCTGACACCTCAAGAAGCCACTACTACACATAAAACTATCAAACTTCTTGTGCCACTGCCTAAGAGCTTGTTTAAGGCCATCCAAGCTCTTCTGAAGTTTGCACACCATGTTCTCCTTACCCTGCATTTCGAAACCTTGTGGCTACTTCATGTAGATCTCCTCCTTTAAATCACCATGGAGAAAGGCTGTCTTAACATCCAACTATTCCAAGAACAAATCTTCGTTTGCCACTAGTGCAAGTACTACTCTGATCGTGGTTAGCTTCACCACTGGAGAAAAAAATCTCATTGAAATCAATGCCCTCTTTCTGTTACCTTTTACCACCAGCCTTGCCTTGTACTGTTTGCTGCCATCACATTCATTTTCTATCTGGTATACCCATTTGTTGTGCAAAGCCTTTTTGCCCTTTGGTAACTTTGCTAATTGCCATGTTTGATTGGACATTAAAGAATCCATCTCATCCCTTATGACTAACTCCCATTTGACCAAATCTTTGGCCTACACTGCTTCAATGTAACTCTTCGATTTACCTTTGTCAATCAACAAAATATAATGCAATGAAGGAGAGAACCTTTGTGGCGGTCTAATGGTCTTGCTAGATCTCCTGACTATAGTAGCAGGAGTGCTCTGGTTTCCTTCCAGAGCTATATTTTCTTGGTTTTCATCTTTTGAATTCTACAGTACTTCCACTTCAGGAAGATCCTTCAATGGAATTACCTCAGGCTTCTTATCTTCAGAACCTATACTTCTAGAGTCATTACTATCCTTGTCTTTATACAGAACATCTTCAGTTGCTCCTGATAATCTTATGATTTTGGTAATCCCAAAAATGATAACCAAGTTCAAGTCCACCATCGCCAACAAAAAAACATTTTTTAGATTTTGTATCAATTTTACTTCTAGTAGTAGAATCAATGTGAATATAGGAAACACAACCAAACACTTTCAAATAAGAGAGGTTAACCTTTTCACCCCTCCAACTTCTTCCAGTAGCTTGAACTTCAATGGTGTGGATGGACTCTTGTTGATCAGATGAGCTACAGTGTTAATTAGCCCAAAACAACTTCGGTAGCCCCGCATGCAACCTTATACTTCTAGCATGCTCATTCAGAGTTCTATTCATCTTCTTAGCTACACCATTCTGTTGTGGTTTCCTTGGAATAGTTTTCTTCATATTTATTCTATTCTCAGCATAGTACCCCTTGAAATCATCATCTATGTACTCTCCCCTATTATCAAACTACAAGCACTTCACCTTTAAATCTGTCTCATTTTCCACCATAGCTCTCTATCTCTTGAAAGCATCAAAGACATCAAATTTGTTTTTTAGAAAGTAAATCCATACCTTCCTACTTAAGTCATCAATAAATGTCACATAATAATTTGAACCACCAAGTGAAGTCATCGCCGAAGGTCCCCACAAATCTGTGTGAACAAGTTCCAACTTTTTGGACTTAGGCTCTCTACCAATTTTGAGAAGCTGACTCTCTTTTGCTTACCAAAGATGCAGCCTTCATACAAACTGTGATCAATAGTTTTCAACCCTAGCAGTTTTCCTTTAGAGTGAAGCACGTTCATTCCTTTCTCACTCATATGCTCAAGTCTATGATGCCATCGCTTAGTATTAACAGCAGAGTTAGCAACTGCTATGGTATCTCTGCAACTAGAATTAATGTAGAGAGTTCCAGCTTTGCATCCCCGAGCAACAACCATGGCTTCATTTGTGACTTTCCAGCCTCCACAATTGAAGGTCATATCTGTCCTTCGTCATCAAGTTGCCCTCCCGAAATCAAGTTGCGCATCAATTTGGGTACATGTCTCACCTTATAAATCTTCCACATAGACCCATTAGGCATTTTCAAATTGACAGCTCCAATGCCAACAATATCCAAAGGTTCACCATCAACAAGATAAACCTTACCATGATTTCAAGCAACATAATTCTCCAAGACATCACGATTTGTAGTAGTGTGGAATGATGCTTCTGAATCTATCACCCATGACTCAAGAGAATTGTCAACAGATAAGAGTAAGGCATCTTATGGCTCTTTAGTGGTGGTGTTTACGGCATCATTATTCTTGTCTTCGTTCTTCTTCAGAGCCCTACAATTCTTTTTTAAGTGGCTAGTCTTTCCACAATTCTAACATTCTACATTCCTACCATTCCTCGACTTGTTTCTCCCATTTCTCGACTTGCCTCTTTTACCATTATCATTGTTGGAATGCCTCTCAGATTTCCTACCCCTATTCTAAACATTAAGGGCAAAGTTCGACGTTGAAGCTTCACCAGAATCTTGTCTATGGACTTCTTCTGCCAAAATAGAGTTTTTGACATCAACAAACTTCAATTTTGCATTCCCAATCGAATTGGTAATGGCCACTCTTATGGGTTCTCAACTACTTGGTAGCAAGGCCAAAAGGATTAGGGCATTGATCTCATCATCAAATTTAATCTCCATCGAGACCAATTGTGTAACGCCTCCTTTACGAACGTCACATATGTCATTACATTCATTCATTACATACTTTTATTCTAGGATAAACTATTTTATAAGATAATTTGAAAACATAAATTGGAAAACATACCCAGGATCGATGCATACATTTTTTTTTAATAACTTAATCATTTTATGATAACTTAATCTATTTTTATAATAATAATTTACTTGTTCATTTTTTAAATAGTATGCCAAAACAATTGTAATTTGAATTAATTTTTAATTAATTTTTTTAAAAAAAACATTAATAAAATTTGCATACATACTTTGGTAGGTCAAACTTGATCGGCAGGCCGATATTCAACCATCGGCAGGCCGCCCGAGGCTTTGCAAAATAGGTTTCAAAATTCAATAAGATCAGTTGGCCGGTACAGGGTACTCGGTAGGCCAATCCATGCATCGGCAGTTTGACCAATAATGGTTGGTAGGCCGAACTCTTAAAAATTAGAAATTAATATATATATATATATTTTTAACAAGTTCCAAAAACTTCAAGGTGCGGAAACAACAAACATACTTAGAAATAAAAACATAAAAATAAACATAGTTTTAAAGTTTTAAAACTTCTTTTCTTGGCGTCTTCCATTTGCAATTCATCATCTTTAGCTCACATGCCTGACAGTGTCCTCCACCTAATCCATAGCTCTCTTACCTTTATTTCCAACATGATGTAAAGCTTAAATAAGCAAACGCTTTGTAAGTACATTTATATCTCACAATTTAAAACATTTTATGCACATCATCATCATCACCATAATAGTGTACTAGGCACATTTTCATAGGGAACATATCTTTCTTTACATTGTCCGTATTAAAGCTTTATTCATTTTATCTTAAGGGCCCAAGCATTGCACCATAACATCATC
This sequence comes from Artocarpus hirsutus, assembly GCA_946598075.1. Taxonomy (NCBI): domain Eukaryota; kingdom Viridiplantae; phylum Streptophyta; class Magnoliopsida; order Rosales; family Moraceae; genus Artocarpus; species Artocarpus hirsutus. The sequence goes on along the minus strand of CAMOHE010045393.1, from coordinate 8,801 downwards.
ATCATAGGCGTGCCGTCATGAGAGAAGAGGGGTAGCTAATCCCAAACCAAACATGACATCTTAACATTTCATCATATCATAACTTAACATAACATTGGGGTGTGCAACACTTATTTAGGTGATACATATATATATACATATACATATACTTTAATGCTTTGAAAAATATCATCATCAAAACATGCATAAACTTTCATGCCTTTAAAAACTTCATAATAATACTTCATGAAAACTTATCAGGAAAAATCATCATAAACCATCATGAACATGGATTTCAAACTTTTCATAAAACTCATATTTTTCATAAAATTTATGATGTAGGTAAGAATGTACTTACCTCAATAAGCTTACTTAACCTTATCTTGTAGGAGACGACGCCGCGGTCTTGATGTGCTCACTTCTCATTGTGTTCATGTCATACATTCATAAAATAGCAATTAACATTTATTTCAATGAATTAATCACCACAACTTAACATCCATTTCATATAACATCACATACACATTTATTTCTTAAAACATACATTTACAACATATTTCATTAACTTTAAAACATTTAAATAAAACTATCAACACAATTACATTTCTGACCTTCATGAATTCATAACTTAATAACTTTACTTTCACACACAATTTGAGCACCAAATTTTGCAAGAACAAAGTTAACTTATAAACACATTACCATGATTTTTCTTTGGTCATAAAAATTCCATTTAAAGTCTCAAACAAGTCAAACAACTTATATACCAAAATCTGCTAGCAACAATAACACAGTGAGCAATCCTAAACTCAGGTCTATTTATCACATTGTCGTGCCATAGAAAAATCTACAAAAATTATCACAAATAGTAGACACCTAGGATTATAACACATCCAAAAATCAGCTTTAACTAAATTCTATATAATCCAATACATGCATTAAAAGACAGTGGCAATAATAATTTTCATTGTATCAAGCAGTGAGTTTCATACATTTTTCATATTCCAATAAATTAAATAAAATTTCTATGACCCCAAAATTCATATTACAAGTCATTAACATATAATTATAGAACCACAAAATTTCACATCACCAAATAAAAACCATTAAGTCATTCAAAACTTCATCCAATAACAATCCCTCAATTTCATGGATAAAACAGTCCTAAAAACCTTGTCTTAATGAAAATTCAATAATACATGAAATATTCATCATATTATCACCAAAATTTCCAGTCCAAAACTTAACATCTACTTAAACATATTTACCAAATTTTGTGCAAAATAACATTTATTTGCATTATGAATAAAACCTATATTTTTATGTATCACAAACAATCAACAATATTTTTTTATGAGGTGTAGAGAGTGAACAATTTATATCTCAGCCTACATAGCACGAAATGGCACAAAATTTGGAGCAACATCACATAGCTTATTCACGAAAATCATGTTAAAATTTCAGAGCAAAAAAAATTTCTGATTCAAATATATAAGGGTCGGAACATAGAGACAATACAACGTTACCGTTCAGCATTAATCAGCAGTGAGGGGCAGAGAGAAAAAAATTCATATCTCAGCATAAAAAAATCCAATTGTTGTGAAATTTTGAGGGTTAACACATAGCACATACATGAATAACATATTAAAAATTCAGAGCAAAACAAAATTTGTAGAGAAAGATATGGCTGTTGAATTACAGGGTGTTTAAAATTTCAGAATTGCTGAGAAAAGTCTCTTACCTCAAAACAATATTCTTCAATTCTTCCTTGAATTTTTCCCAACGAAATTTCAATACTTATTTCAATTATTTGCAGGAGAATTGAGAGAGAGAGAAAAAGGAGAAAGATGTGTAGAAGAAAAAAGAAAGAATATGTTTGAGAGAAATTTTGAGAGAGAGAGTGTGTGTGAATAACGATGGAGAGAAATTACTCGTAAAATTTTGAGAGAGAGAGAGTGTGAATAACGATGTGAGTGACATGTGGAGAGGATTAAGTTCTGAATTTGATAACAAATTTTTCCCAAATGAGCATGCATAATCTTGGAAAATTGAGGAGAGTTTGGGAAGAGTCAACCAATCTTTCAAACTTACCATATTTCGAGTCTAAAAATAAGGAAATCATCATCAATCGTCGAAGTCAAAAATTCCACTACCAAAATTAAAAAAAAAAATCAATCCAATAATATGCCAATCAATCAACAATCATTATTCAATCATCATCGTCACCATTTTAGGAAATTTCTATTGACTGCTCGTCAGCTGTCATCGGCCTACCGATGTCCCACTTCGGTCTGCCGAATGCGTGAGGTCCGGCCTGTCGATTTTATACCATCGGCCTGCCGTTCCAAGAGGGTCATTTCGGCTTGCCAAACTATATGGTTCGGCCTACTGATCTATCCTAACATACCAAAATTCATCAAAACATTAAATTATCACAAAATTATGATTAAACATATAACATTAATAACATGAACACTTGAGCACATCAATTCCACGTGACCGTCACCGGTCATAACACTTAAATTAAATGGTTAGCACCATATATCATAACACATATCATAAAATGATTACTTAACGTCGTTACTAAAATGACATAATCCGTTACGCGAAAATTGACGGGTGTTACAAATTGATTAAGGACAGTATTAAATTTATTTAGATGCTCTACCACTAAGGCACTTTCAGGCATTTTTAAATGAAAGAGCTTCTTCATGAGGTGTACCTTGTTATTGGTCGAGGGCTTCTTATATATGTTTGACAGAGCCTTCATCATCCTTGCTATGGTCTTCTCCTTCGCTATGTTGTGGGCCATGTTCCTTGACAAAGTCAAATGGATCACACCCAATACCTGTCTATCAAGGAGATTCTACTCTTCATCCCTTATGCCTTCGGGCTTATCACCCAAGGGCAAGTGCAATTTCCTGCTATAGAGTTAGTCTTCCACTTGCATCCTCCAATAGAAAAAATCCGAACTATCAAATTTGGTGATACCTACTGTCGATCCTTCTTCACCCGTCATCGTTCTCAACTCGAACCATAAGCTCTGATGCTAGTTGTTAGGAATTAGGCACTTCCTAATTCTAAGAATGCCAAGAACGAATGATTGCAGAAAAAGGAATTAAAAAAAAGAGACACCAAATTTTTATACAGGTTCATTCAAATTTGTGATTACGTCATGTTTCTGCTACTGTAGATTCTACTATGATGAAGGAGATGAATACAGAATACAAGAAAAATTTCTATCACACACTCTCAAATTGTGTTTCTTAAATTTCTCTTCTATCTAGCACTTTCTGTGGATAATTTTTGAGTATTTCTTCAACTCACACCACAATAGAGTTCTCACACTCAAAAATATCTTTCTATCAACCCTAGCCTCCTTATCTCTACTTAAATACCCTCAAAGAGAAGAAAAACTCGCAACTATTGAGAAACCCTAGTAGCCACACACTGTATTTTCTTTGGAATGCTGACTTCTACATTAGAAAGTCGTGCAACACAGCATGTTGGAGCTGTGGTGCCTGAATCTGACGCTGCAGCACTGGTCTGTTTTCCCACTAGTGCCGCGGTGCCCAATCTTGACATTGCAGTTCCCAGACGCTACCCCTTCCTCCCTTTTTTTTTTTTTGCTAGTTTATTGATTTGGCTCTTTCTGCAACATTAACATATTTACCACAATTCATTTAAAAAAAAAAATGCTAAACAACAAAAGATCACAAACGAATGAGTAGTAAAATAAAAGTTCGTTAACATTATTCTAGAAATAACTTTTCATGCAATCAAGTAAATACAAATGGATTGCACTTGATGAGCTAGGTCATGATCATGACCACACCGGACTCTGTGTGTATATATATTTGAAATTCTGACACAATTCCAGATTAAAAAAACCAATGTTTATTATTATTATTATTATTATTTGCTAAAAAAGCAAATGATAATTGATCACATTGAAATGGAAAAGAAAATGTGTGAAAGAATCAAGTATATTAACTATTTGCAAGAATAATGCTGCCTATATTTATAAGTATATAACTTTTCAAATCAACTGTTTGACGGGACAATGAGTAAGTAAAAATATTAATGTTGCTATGTATTAGTCTCCACTTCAAAGAAAAGAAATTTTGAAAATGAAATGCTACATCAAAAGGAAAAAGAAAAGACGCACTTGAAAGGAAGATTCTAATAAATTATAAACATATCAATCTAGAAAAGTTGACGTAATCCATTTCCAGCAGTTCCAGTTCCACATTCAATGCATCAGATTCCGAGTATGACTTGGCAATACCTATAAAAATAAATTAAAAATTAAATCCTTGAAAAAAAAAATTTAAACAAACATAAAAAGTACTTAAAGCTTTGTGCTAAAAAAATAGCATAAAAGGTTCGATTTAATATTCTAAAAGCCATCTAAGGAATCTCTCTATTCTTAAGCTAAAGCTTATCTTCTCTGGATCCAATACTTTTTTGCTCATTTTACTATGATATCCTTTCGTCCCACGTTGTTCTAAGGCTTAATTTATTAATTTTGCTTCATAATATATATATATATATATATATATATATATATTTTCACTTCTCCTCCTCAATTATTGTTCCCAACGTGTATTAAATTTGTTTTAGGTTCTCATTTGTCATTTAAATACTAATTTCAAAGTGCACGATTAATATGTAGAAAAAAGGTTGACCAAATAGACGAGCTTTCATAATTTTAGATTAGCTCAATTTTATTGGTTTATATTCTCTTTTTCACATTGGGGTTATAGGGGTAATGACAACTACATGAATAGTTTTTCGTCTAAATCCAAGGGTTAGAAATTTATAATCCACAAAAATAAAAGTAGGTTTGTGACAAAACCACATGGAAGAGAGACAATGGTCGGGACAAATTTTCAATTAAGAAATGAGGAAGAGACAAACAAGGATCTTTCAGCTTGATAGCATTTATCTTTAGGGGTATCTGTTTGTTTCTCGGGAAAAATATATAGAGTTTCTCGACAAGAAGACAAATCTACGCGTTGATTTATAACGTGGGTTGTAATCTGATTGTGTTGATATATATATATATGCGCCATGATTATATTTATTGCTTGTATTTTCAAGGGGTTTAGGAAGGCTCATAATAATTTGGCAAGCAATACTATAACATAATCCGATTGTCTTAAAACTGGCCACACTACTACAAAACGTGGATTCCACGATGTTTAAAAAACCGTCATGGAAACTTCTGTCATGGAACAAGACCAAGTTTTCACGACGGTTTTTTACCTTCGTGTAATAAAATAATTGAAACAGGAGATCGGTGAGAATGCTTATATTCCACGACGATTTTCTCCAAAAACCGTCGTGGAAGGAGGAGCTTCCACAACGGTTTTTATCAAAAACCGTTGTGGAAGCTGTTTTTGGTGAAAACCGTCATGAAAATTTGGTATTTTCTAAAAAAAAAATTCTTCCATAATTTCTATTTCCTACAAGATGGCCAATCCCGTGTGTTATTCATTACATCAAGGCCCTAATTACATACAATAATTGTTGTATATTAAAAATTGCATTGTATTTACAAGATCATTTTACATTTGAGCTATTTTGACCACTTTGTTAATCTACTATGACGTGTACCTATCTAAAAAGCACAAACCTATTTGCAAATTATACCCACTCTAATCTAACTTCATGTATATCCGTATGTATATAAAAATCTTTTTTTCCTAAAGCTTGTATACCACTTGTAATTATATCCCGCATTAAACGTAGAATAAAAAAACCACATTCTATGTTTCCTTGTTGTCTTGGACACTTACGTTTAGAATATAATGTTCCGTTCGGTCGGTTTGTGACACCAATTCCCGCTTGAAGCTTCCAATCATTAAAAGCCCTAATAATGTATCATGTTTAAATAATAAATAAATTAATAGACGTTACAATTATGTGAGACTAAAAACAATTAATTTTATAAGACAATATTAATACTTACAATCTTGTGACTGATACGAAATCCTCACGTGGTGGGTGTCTGAAGGGATCAAACCAATATATTTCGTCCTTCCATGGCGAAATAAGTCCCAACATCCAACGTTCTCCAACGTTATGTGGCAGGAAGAATAATTTCCCCCTCGGTGCTTCAGCTAATAGGTGAGAAGTGATGTGGCACGCTCTCTATGATCACTCTACAGGCCTCTTGTAGCACTTGAAACAATGGCCGGAGATATTAAGCCAAAATTTTGCGCCATACCTTGAAGTTCACAATATTCTTCCAAAAAACTACAATAAAAAATATTACAGTGAATTATTTTAAAACACCTTACAACTCTGCATATATATTTAAAATACTGAAATAAGGCTAGAGTTATCACCTGAGGTATACGAGGATACAGTTTGCCTCGATTTCTTCGAAGCTGATGAAGTCGTAAACGTCTTCATACCCCACATAGATAGGCAAATCATTGCCAGTGACATTTACCGGTATCGGTGACTGAATGGTCGACCCATCGCGCATGAAAGAATGTGCGTATAGAGCTAACTGCATAAATTCTTGAGGTACTGAAGCAAAGTTAAATGCATGCAGGTGCTCATTAGTTGTTTGTCCTTGGTGCTGTTGAACCTCAGGTTGTGATTCTCTTGCTTTTAGAGAGCTTTTCTTTTTTTATCGTTTCTTTCCGCTTAGATCTTGGGGAACATGGCTAGGTGCTCGACTTGTCTTTGTCAATGTGATGACTTCAACTAATCTCTTCGGCCATGCGACAAAGCTTCTTGCTGCTTCACCCACAGTTGTTGCTTCAAGTGTTGGAACAGGCAATTCAACTATTCGAACTCTGATTGCAGTGATGCTAACACGCACGTTCTCTTCCTCTAATAGTCATCCATGAACTGTATCAGTTGGAAGGCTCTCCATCCACACCTTCCCAAGCGCAACAAATGTACACCCACCATTAACTCTATCCTCAACGAAGAGCATACATTGTTCGAGCCCTTGACGAGGAGGTGACAATTGGACTTCTGGAGCTTCTGCTACAGTATTGGGTGGGTTACAACTAGCATTGAAGCTGTTGTGTTGTGAGATGCTATCATCCGTCGACTTAGCAAGTCTTTGGGAAATGAGCTCAGTCATAAGACTTCAGAGTTCTACAATCTCCATCTGCATATTCAACATTTGAGAATTCAATTTTGACGATCCTGGTTGGAGGTCGAAGTATTGAGACTGCTTCATATACTTTGATTGATCGTGAACACGTCCTGAATGTTTCGATTTTCCTAGTGCCCTCGTCAAAATGTCATCATTACCGATTGATTGGAAGCTCCCTTGACTTTGTTGCATTGTGTATTCATCTTGTACAAGAACAACACAACCATGTTATTCAAGCAATCCTTCATCCACTCGTAGTAAAATACAAATTAATTGTTCGTGTTCGGTAGACTTACAATCAAGTTGGAAATCTCTGCTACTTTTGGATTTGTAAACTGGCCATCGAGACCTTAACGTGATTTTACCCACAACTCCTCCCGTGTTGGTTGCATGCCTGTCTTTGCAAACTGTGTTACGCTATGTTAGTAACATAGTAATGTAGCAATAATTGATATATGTAGTTTGAGTTAATTAGTAACGTACCATAGATTGCTTGAGCTCTCTATATCCCACTCAGCCAACCATAGAGTAGTATTCATTTTCTGCTCTTATTTTTCTTGCATTTGATGATAGCAGTTGGAAATCACTAGAACGTTAGTACCTCACAAAAGCTTCCCAATCTTCATCATTTATGGAGGGGTAGTAGTGTGCTACCGTAGGAGGCCGTTTCTATATATTTACATCCTCCTCCGGAATGGAAAGGTATGGCTGTATGAAGGTAACGTAGAGGTCGGATCTGAACCCCTTTGCTAATTCGCTGCAAACCTTTAAAGCCCTTTTCCTATACCAATCCTCAACTATGAAAGCTTCGTATATCTCTCTCCAAATCACTTCTTTTACTTTATCTAAATCCTTAGACCTCCAATCTTTTGTCCATATTGGAACGTGCTCTCGACTAAGGACTCCAATCCAACTGCTTAATTCATGATTGGGTGTGCCTTTCGGTTGGCCTTTCGAATCAAAAGTCACTTCAATTCTTAAACCTTTCTTTCTCATTCGATGAATTTTTTTCATTAATGTTGCCCTTCGGTCAAAGTCTACTTTTGGATCAAATTCAGTTCGCCTTCGTGGCTTACTGCGATGGTTTCCCTTGCTATATTGCGTTGCAGATGAAGTGCAGCCTTCGTACTCCTTCTCGTACTGGTCACTATCGAATTTGCGAGACATTGTACCTATGCAACATATTCAAAAACTAACATATACAAACTAATATTAATCACAAACTACACATATTCACATACTAATATCATGAATTGCACAATTTCACATAATTTTCCTCTAATAGACATATTGACATATTCACCATGAATTGCACAATTACTTTCCATCTTCACATATTCACAAGCTTATATATTGACATAATTTCATGTAATCAAATCTTAACATATTCACAATTGCACAATTTCAACGACACTTTTCACATATTCATATAATTTCACATAATTACACATATTCACAATTACATATATAATTTCACAAATGGTACATATTCACATAATTTCACATGTTCGATATATTGACATATTCACCACAAATTGCACAATTACTTGTCAGCTTCACATATGGACAATTTCATATATTGACATAATTCTACATAATCAAATATTGGCATACTAACATTTATAATTGATTACACGATGAAGGGGGTGGGTGGGGGGAGGGGGGCTGGGGGAGAGGGGGAGGGGGCAGGGGGGGGGGG
>CAMOHE010045391.1:0-11269 GCA_946598075.1 Artocarpus hirsutus | reverse complement strand
ATTTTCTATAGATACTAGCCATTCATATTTCACAAGTGATCGGTCAAACTAAGAAAGCAAACTAAATAAAGAAAGAAAGAAAACCAGGCTTCTTTTTTTGCTTAATGAAAAGGTAAATAGATCATATTCATATACTGCAAAAAGATTCTTGCAGCCTTACAATGATAATTTGGATTGCTAGTTAAAGCATGCTTCAAGCCATAAAATGCCAGGAGTAATTTGTGTGCTTTCTGCAGCTCAATGTTCTCATTCTTAACAAGTTTGCGTTCTTTAGTGTACAAAAGAAAAACTAGACGCTTGAGCATTGTGTTTGCTGTCAGGATGGTGGAAGATATTTTCAGGAAGAGAAATGTCAGATTTTTAAAACTTTTTAAATTAAATGTCAAGTTTTCAAAATATTTATAGTAATTATCAATAAAAAAATTACCTATAAAAATAGTAAATAGATAAGTAAAAGTATTTCTACAGAGAGAATTTTTTTATTTACACACATTTACTATTGTTAAAACTTGGTTTTCATTTAAATTAGTTTTGTAAAATTGACATTCACTACAATTTTTGATATCTCTATGAGACCTTTAGGTAGAGTCCAAAAGAAAATATATGAAAGTTTAGGCCCTAAATGGACAATATTATATCAATTTAAAGATATGTGTGTTACATCGTCCTAACTCAAACTAGAAAGGACACAAGTAAAAGAAATGAGTGAGAATGGATTAGACGCTGCTTGGAGTTGAGTTGAACAACGATGGTGAAAATAAAAATATGAGTACTTAATTATCATTTTAAAATGTTTGGGTTAGTTAAAGGAAAAAAATGGGGATTAAATGCTTAATTTTGTAAAAATTAAGAACTATTTGAACCATTAACCCTAGTAACAACAATAAAAATAGGTAAATAGAAAATTTTAAGAGATCATATTCCACAACACCACTATGCTTAGTATATGGAGCATTTATTTTAAACAGGATCACAAATACACCTCAAAATTCAAATTATCCCTACTTATTTATGGTAAATATATATATATATATATATATATTATATTACCATTACATAATTGACAATTTGAATTCATTATTATTCATTAGTTACTTATATATAATCCTTAAAGTGACAAGTAAATAGAAAGGTGGTCCAGCCAGTAGCCGATACTTCCTTTGAATCCAACAACCAAGCCATTTTTGATTGGGAGATTAAAAGGTGTGCCGCTTGCAACTCCATATGGTCCATAGGTTGCTTTGTTAGTCTTGAATGTTAACGAGCGTACTACTGTATATCCACTAACAACACCGGTGTAACCACTAACCTCCACTATAAATTCGCTTTGAAAGTCGAGGGAAATCTGTACTTGTTACCCCAAAATATATATAAGTAAACTAAAGGAATATTATATTTATATATATATATATGTATGTATATATGCGTATATATGGTAACTATTGAATGATGAAATCGATAACAAACTAACCTTGACTGGTGTAAATCCTGATATAAAGCTTGTATGATTTCCTCCTATAAATGGAGAACCATTCAAGTCGTAGGTAACTTGTAAGCCTCCAATGGCGGTCTCCTTATTATATGCAAGGTTGATTTCTCTGATTCCGGTGTATGCACCATCATCAAAATCCTTACCATTGGATTTGCTCGGTTGGGCTCCCCATCGTCCCACTATTATATGCTGGGCTTTCCCACTTTGTTGACTGTTTTTAGCTTCCTACAAAATATATATATATATATATATATATTTTCCAAGGGACTGTAAATATTATTTTGCAACTTCTAGACTTAGCTTCAATCGTTATGTGTGTGTGTATACATATATGAAACGCACGTTTGCTCATAAATAGTAAAGAATCTATCATATCTCTTAGACAAATACCGAGGTAATAAAATCGTTTTACGTGTATATTCTAACAGATCAAAATGCTACTAGATATATTTTAAAAAAAATGATCACTAAATATGTTATCGTTGAAGAGTTATAATGAATATGCCTATCGTTGTGTATTAAAAAGCCATGTATCACTTCAAAGGTAATATATGTGTATATAGACATAGATGTATGTGTGTGTGTATGTATGTAAGGGGCCTCACCATCCCATTGATCATCCTGATCGGATTTTCATCGCTGGTGTAGGCGGAGGAGATGGAGAATAGGAGGACGAGGACGGAGAGGGAGAGAAGGGAAGAGGAAGCCATCTGCATGAAAATATTAGCTGAAAACTAATTAATATACGTTGATATTTGGATGTGGAGAAACTTGTGTTGTGTACGCGGCTATATATAGACATATAGCTGCTATGGACTTATCTGGAATATTATGCTTATTCGGGGGCTATGAAAGAAAAATACACGACTCATGGCCTTATTGGTAGAAAGACAGTGTTGCATGATTAAAATTCTAATGGGCACGTGCATTTTAGGCAGTTAGAATATGTGTCCCGTGGGATTTTAATCTACCAACCTGCAAATAGGGTTAGTATCAAATTGCCGTAAAATTTTATTATATTATATTAATGACGTTATTCCCAACAATTTATCACGTGCACATCCCATTATCGAATACCAAAAGTTAATATTAATTACTTTTATTTATTCAAGGAAAAATAATGCATGGTGATTTGGAAAGCATGGTGATGGCCAAAAAAAGATTCTATCTTTACTGTTACTATTACATATCTTTCATCTGAAACTTCAGATCTAATTGACGTTTGATGTTTAAAAACTATAACATATAAACGTTTTATGTTATAATAACTTTTTTATTTTTTATTATAATTGTTGAGAATTTTACACTGTTTATAGTCATAATTGATAAGTTAAAACTGAAGTTGTAGTACCTCTATAAAGTTAAAATCTAAAATTAAAAATGTAGGGAAGAGATAAACATAAACATAGGTAACCAAGTTTGTGGAGTCGAAGATAATGCTGAAGGTTGAACATTTTTGTATAGTGCTCATTGGTTGTATTACAAAAAAAAAATAATAATAATAAAAAAAAATAAAAAAGAAAAGAAGAAGATCCCATTGTTATCTAACTGCAAATATAATATTGTTAATAACATTAATTTATCTGGTTTTGCAATCTGAAGCTACGACCAGTTGTCTTAAGTTCTGGAAAATGGTTTTTCCTTTAAATTTCTTTCTTTCCTTTTTTGGTGAAGGGCAACATTTTCTCATTGTTATTAGTATTTTATAGTAGTACTCTTTTCACGTTTTCCCCGTTGAGTTTTCGTCTGCATGTGAATGTTAATATCGAAGATATGAAAACAATATCCATCATCGAAGGCAAAACAAAACTTTATTTTATTTGTTATTATCACCATTTTTTCCTGCTAAATTCAATGAAAAATACTTTGGGCAAGGACCAGATTAAGAAATAGACTTCTTTTTTTTAATTGATAAATATTAATACGGCTATCTAGAAATGTTCTTCACAACTTTATTTAAAAAAAAATCCCATCTTATCTAACTGCAATTATAATATTTTTAGTGACAATAATTTCTCAACTAATATTAACATGTTTTTGATTGTACACATGCATGCATTACCATATATCTATTACGTCCTTAAAAGTGCCGTAAGGCACTTAGCCAAAAAAAAAAAAAAGAGGATTTTCCTTTTCAACTCCCCATCCTCAAAAAAATCCTTATTCTTTCAAAAAAAAATTATACATCTTTTTTTTAGCATTTTAATCGCTTTTTTTTTCTTTTGTTTCTTTATTTGTTCTGCATTTTACCATATCAAAATGAATTCTTTCGAATTAAATTAATTTCTTCTAAATATGTTACTTTTTAATTTACAATTTTATTTTTTATATCTCGTTTGCTACCATTAATAATTTGATTTTGAAGATAATCAATGTTTTTCTCCTGTTTTCACCAGTTTCAAATCAGTCTTCAAGTTTTTCCTTTCCTTTCCTTTCTTCTTTCTCAAATAGCGTGACAAATAATTCTTTCTTAATACAAGAATTTGGATAGTTTTTGGTGAAAATCAGCATTTTAATTAAATTCAAAAGAAATTTTTTAGCTTCAAAAAACAAATTATTGTTTGTTACGTGTAAAGTACACAGCCAAATTATATTTTTAGAGTGCGAGTACTAAACTATAAAAAAATTATATATATATATATATATATATATATAAGTATTGAGAAAGGTAAATAGAATTGGAAAATAATAAGAGTGGAGATCAATTTCATTTTTGGTTCTATTTATCGCGTAGATTATGTAATGGTAGACGATCCAATTCCTTACTAAACTTAAGAATAATAATTTTATTAATATTATTACAAAAATATTCTTTTACATAATTAATAATTATTGTATTATAACCTGTGAATTTTAAAATTATGTAAGTAAATTTAGCATATTCATTCTCTTTGATAGAGAACCAATATCAAAGAAATGCAACGATTGATTAATATTTTGTGGTGCCATTTAGCTCTCATTTTGGATTTTGTAAGCAAGCACATACTTAGATGGGAAAGAAGATCACTCGTAGTTATCCCATTCCCTTCCATTCAAAGTGGTACTTACCAGCCACATCTTTGGTTAGAATTATCAAAATTTAAATTATTGAAAACAATTCTTAAAAATTAAATTCTAAGGATTGGATTTTTTTTAAAGGAAAAATTAGAAAAATATCATATTTTTAAAACTTTTTAAAGTAAATATTTTTTATTAATTGTTTTTAAAAATTCCATCACAACATCAAAACTTGCAGTCGTGCTTTAGATCAATTTTGGTATAATCAAGGATCTTGATCAACTTCTTCTCAAAATCCAATTAAGACTTTATTCTCTTCCCAAATCCCACCCCACTTCCCCCCACACCCACCACCACCCCCACCCCCCCCCCCCAAAACAACCAAAACAAAACACAAATAAATAAATAAAGAAGTAAGCTTCTCTACTACAAAATTCGCTGCAGTCTTTTCTTTTCCTCTACGGTTGAGTTTCTTCCATTCGTACGCTTCTCTCCGGTTTTGCCTTTGAAGCTATGAATATCAGTTGTCCTTGAGCCCTTGGAAATGGTTTTTCGTATGAAGGAATGATAAAAAGCACTAAAATTGCAGTCATGCACAAATAATGATATATATGATTGGTTCAAGAATGTCGAAATGAGCATATACATTTCCATTTGGTACCTTGCAGTTCACGCACAAAAGACAGTCATGACTTGAGAGTAGTGATAAAATTAGAAATTTTTATCAAGGGGCTAATTATATGTCACGCCCCGGAGTACGAGAGGTGATGTGACGGTTTAATTAAGTTAATTAAGTAAAAATTTAGTTAAAATATGGGATTTAGAATTTAAATTAATTATGAAAAATGTGAAAATTTTAAACATTTTTAACAACTTTTTAAAATCATTTAATAAACAAATAAGAATAACAAAGCAAACAATAGAAAATAATAAAAATAATAAAGAAAGTATAAGAAATGCGACTTGGGTCCCACTGACCCATGTTTTGTGCACATACTTAGTACCGACAATATTAAATTACACCACCGTGCAAAGTAAAGAAAGGAATTAAATTAATACATGCCTTGATTTTTATAACTCAAATAACCTACTTGGTTCTTCTACTGCTCGTATGTCTTGTCTGTGAACTCTTCTCCGATCCTAAGCTGAAATCCACCTATAAGGGGGTAGATTTTAAAACAAACAAACTGTAAGTGAAAGGCTCAGTAGGACTATATATTTTAGAAACATTTATTTATTTTAAAAAGGGAAATTTCATTATTCAAGGAATTATTTTGAAAATAGACTTGAATAAACTAATAAATAAAATCCAATAAAATTAATCTTACCAAAACCATTTATTGGTCAACCAGAAAGAATATCATTTTCTTTTCTTGGGCAAACCATATATGTAACACCACCGTAATGGCCCAAGCTGGGTTTCGGAACCTGCACCTAAGGTCGCACGCTAAACGACCCGATCTTTGATATGGCGTCATGCCCTTCTATATGTATTCTCTATAATTATTAAAAATCTCTTTTTACCAAGTGTTTTCATTTACATTCATTATGAGGTTTATTGTGAAAATCACCTCTAAGTAAAAATTTAGTTAAAATATGGGATTTAGAATTTAAATTAATTATGAAAAATGTGAAAATTTTAAACATTTTTAACAACTTTTTAAAATCATTTAATAAACAAATAAAAATAACAAAGCAAACAATAGAAAATAATAAAAATAATAAAGAAAGTATAAGACATGCGAGTTGGGTCCCACTGACCCATATCTTATGCACATATATAGTACCAACAATATTAAATTACACCACCGTACAAAGTAAATAAAGGAATTAAATTAATACATGCCTTGATTTTTATAACTCAAATAACCTACTTGGTTCTTCTACTACTCGTATGTCCTGTCTATGGACTATTCTCCGATCCTAAGCTGAAATCCACCTAGAAGGGGGTAGATTTTAAAACAAACAAAATGTAAGCGAAAGGCTCAGTAGGACTATATATTTTAAAAACATTTATTTATTTTAAAAAGGGAAATTTCATTATTCAAGGAATTATTTTGAAAATACATTTGAATAAACGAATAAATAAAATCCAATAAAATTAATCTTACTAAAACCGTTTATTGATCAACCAGAAAGAATATCATTTTCTTTTCTTAGGCAAACCATATATGTAACACCACCGTAGTGGCCCAGCTGGGTTTCGAAACCTACACCCAAGGTCGCACGCTACACGACCCGATCTTTAATATGGCATCATACCCTCCTATATGTATTCTCTATAATTATTAAAAATCTCTTTTTACCAAGTGTTTTCATTTACATTCATTATGACGTTTTTTATGAAATCACCTCAATCTACTGTTTATGAAAACAGCCAATGAAAATTCTTTTTCAACCACTCATTGAAAACACTTTGATAAAATTCCTTTCAAGGCCAAAATCCTTTAAAATGAGGTTACCAAAGAAAATGGTAGAAGTCCTACCTCAATACTTGTGCCGGTGTCCTACACCGTAATCCCGGTCTGCTATACGTTAGCTTCGTAGAATCACAAACAACCTTAAATGTATAATAACTAAGTCTATTAGTATTTAGTTTAAGATATCCCATATTGCCAAACTATTTCATGGTGTTCTCGTATGCCATTTGTATTTATAAAATCATATTGTAGCGTAAAATCTCAATCGGAGTTCAAAATAGTAAAAACAAGTGAAAAATAACAAAATTTCATCATGCCCAATCGGCTTGCTGGTCTCCTTGGTTCGGCCGGCCGAATTGTGCAGTTCGGCTTGTCGAAAAACCAAGTCCAGTCGGCTAAACTTTTTCAAGTTTGGCCTACCAGACGTATGAATCCGGCCTGTCAAACTCATAAATCTGGCCTGTTGAATACGAAGTTTGGCTTACCGAACTAAAAAATTCTAGAATTTTTCGAGCATAGGTTCTCGGCCTCCACAAGCCTAAATCCTTATTTCAACATGTTTTTCTTAGTTCTTAGGCATGGAAAACATCTATAGATGATAGAAAAATATTATAAAACACTTTTGAACTAAATTAAACAAGATTTGTGTGGCGTCCGGCCCGGGCGTACTCCCTCAAGCCTTCATAGGACCCACCTTGCGGGGCCCCCGGACTTGTGGCTCTTATTGGTAGACCATCCCCGTGCCGCCCACTCATCCGTACTGTCCCCTCTAGGGCCCTCTGGCCCCTCAGGGATTTCTTTCGCGTCCCTCGGGTTCGAACCTCATACCTCCCTTAAGAGGTTCTTATTTCCTTCTCGAGTACCAATTAAGCCTTAAAATTATAAGGAATTCAAAACTGTGTTCCAGCATACAGTTTTGAAATTAGGATATATTGGGCATTCGGCAAATTGTTTTGTTCCTAAAATTTAAAATAACAAATAAAAATAGTTTAAGGTAATTAAAAATTATTAAAAAATTCAAAAATGACATTAATTTAGAAATTTCACAAAACAACCAAATTAAGTTTAAAACATTCATTATGGCACATTAATCCACCATTTTACACACTGATAATATTTAATTAATTTCAGAGCGTTACATTATAAGTACAACAAAAATTTAGGGAATGTTTATGATGGAGAAGGTATATTTGCTTCACTAGTGAAGCAAAGTGTTTTGACCATCAGAGTAGGATATTAGTAGTCTAATCTGTAAATATCCATGTTAAAAATTTGTAACATGCAATATAAAATTGTTTCTAATCATAGATTAGACCGTTAAAAAATTAATCTGATAACTAAAAATACCCATGCCTACCGGTACTAAACTAAAATTACCTTCTTTATTGTAAAAATTGTCAAAAATTTTAATCTAAATCAATTGTTTTTGCTGATTAGTATAAATCAACAAAAATTTAGTCTAAGTCAATTGTTAGCACATTACAAAGTGCCCCTGACGGTTTTTAATGTCTTGAAAATACCTTTTAAGCACCTTATTATCAAGGCTACTGGAGTTATCATTATCAATGTACACAAGTAAAACATCATTTATCAATGTTCTATTGCGTAACCGATTCTTCATATCCATAACAAAAAAAACCCTTTTGTAATAATAATAACAACAGGTAAAACTAACATTGTTATCAAGAGCTGATAAATTAGTTGATATAAATTTTTTTTGTATGAACCTTTTTTTTTTTTTTCAAGATTACCAAAAAATTTTGATTCCATAAGTAGACCAAATATCAAAAGTGTAAGTCTCAAGTTGGCATTTACCTTGTTAAAGTTATCTAGCTCTTGCAATTGCATTTTGATAGTAACATAAGGAATTCAAGTTAAGGAGAAGAGGTTAAATTAGGTTATATACTATTTTTTTATTCGATTTCTTATTAAGTTAAAATACTTTTAACACAGGAGGCCATCAAATATATCTGACGTTAAAATTTGTTATCTATTAAGTGTTTCTATAAAATAGTATTTTTAAATTTTTTGAAGTATAAGACAGATTTTTATATTTTAGGGGGCCTAATACTCAATTTGCTATATATTACTATATATAGACACATATAACTTAAAAAAGACAGCACAAAGTTGAGGGTCATTTACACCATTGTCTAATTATAGCATCTTTAATCTAAAATTGTCCACAAACTCTTTTAATTACAAAATTATCTATTAATATACTTGTAATGACTATAATTACCTTAAATAATGAAACAAATAAAAATTATAATGAATACTTAAATTAGAAAATGTAATAAAATGAATCAATTTCAATTGTTTCCTTTTATAACATGAAAAAAAATACATAGATAATATGATATAACCACGTTCATTATGGGATTAAAAAAGTAAACCGAATACTTCTAAAAATATGGGTATCGTTTATTGTTAGATGGGTATCTAGGATTCATTATGTTTTATATATTTTTATTTTACAACAAAATATCTTAATTATACGGTTTTTGGCCTACGTTCATTAGTTCGCCTACTTGATCTTGTGCTCATTACGACAAAGATCATTATGTTAATGATAACAAATAATATTAGGTACCATTTTTTTTTTAAAAAAAAGGACAAAATCAGGTGCCGGGTTACTCTTTTGTGAAGTTCAACATGTTTTAATTGTTAGAATGATAAATTCAACAAAAAGACATGAATTCATCATGTTTTACTGTATTTTACAACAGAGTGTCTTTATCATAATTTACTCATCTTTATAATAATGACCGTGAGTAAACTATATAATTTACTTGTGCATAGGTGAATCATATGAAGCCGCATAATAAAAATGCCTTTGTACAAAGTCATTATAATAATGGAGATTGATCTGATTCGTGTACTTAAGATTGATTTATTGATACTAGGCTTTCTTTACGGTAAGATATGGTTCATTATGAGAATCAATTATTTAAAAAATATCATATTATCCCTTATAGACCATAACATATTATAGATATAATAAGTTCGTTAGAAGATGAATATATGTCTGATGTGAACATAATTTTTATCTTTCTGTTTCCAAAAAAAAAGTCATGCTTGCATAATTTTTATGTTTTTATTATAAGATGATGTCATTATGAACATGATTGAAATATAAACTTTTCACTATTTAATTCAGCCTAGGGCTTACAAAGAAATAAGACTTTGATTTGCTATAACATTTTAGTGTGGCGATGATATGTTCATTATACAATTGATTATTTAAGTAATAATATGGTCGCTATGAAAAAAGATTTTTTTATATCTTGTATATGGATGTGTTAGGATATATATACACATAAAAGCATTTTGTAGAAGAATATGAGAGATTATATGTATATAATACACTCTAATAGTAAAAAAAAAAAAAAAAAAAAAAAAACACACCTTAAAAAATGAACAAAAAAACGTGTTTGCGCAATTGGAGTTTCTCTTTTCATTTTTATTATTTTCCAGGTGTCGTTTGTAGTCTATCATTAAAAAATTTGGTCGTCAAAAAATATATTTCAATTTTTTGAAATTGGATAATAAAAAATTGATGAAACAAAAACAATACGCAAGCTTATTTAATTTTAAAATGTTTCATTGACGTATTATCTTGCTGTAAAAAAGAACTTTTTTTAAAAAAAAAAATGGTTTGACGCATTGAAGACTTATTACATATATGTACATATATATGTTTCAAATAAAGTTTGAAGTTGTCATAAGACTGCAAATAATATATACTGAAGATTTATTATTGTCCTTGGGAAAATATGTATTTTACAGGAGGCTAAAAAAATCAAAAAAATGGGAAAAGTCAGTATAATAGTAGGAACATGGAAAGCATGGGTATAATAGTCAAAAACAATTTATTTAGATTAAAATTTTTGACAATTTTTATGATCGAGAAGGCAATTTTAGTATAGTAATGGCAGGCATGGGTATTTTTAGTTGTTAGATTAACTTTTTAACGATCTAATTTATGATTGAAAATAATTATATATTGCACGCTATAAATTTTTAACATGGATATTTACAGATTAGACTATTAAAATCCTAATCCGGTAGTTAAAACACCTGGCTTCATCAGCGACCTTCTCTATCATAAAAATTCCTTAAATTTTTGTTGTAGTTATAATTAGCACCTTGATAAAAATTTCTAATTTCGTAGGTACCAAATGGAAATGTATATGCTCATTTTGGCATTCATGAACCAATCATATATATCATTATTGGGCATGACTGCAATTTTAGTGCTTTTTATCATTTCTTCATGCGAAAAACCAGTTCCAAGGTCTTAAGGACAACTGATATCCATAGCCTCAGAGGCAAAACCAGAGAGAGCAGCATACGAATG
>CAMOHE010045390.1:36088-46588 GCA_946598075.1 Artocarpus hirsutus | reverse complement strand
CCGAACATCTTCAGGTTCGGCCTGCCGGTCGGATGAATCCGGCCTGCCGATCCTTTGAATCCGGCCTGCCGATCCTTTGAATCCGGCCTGCCGAACACGAAGTTCGGCCTGCCGATCTGGGAAATTCTAGAAATTCTCACGCACGGGTCTCGGCAGTCCCGAATTCAAATTCTCAAATCTAACCTGTTTTCTCAATTCCCAGGCATGGATAATCATCATAAACAATAGAAAATCCTAGTAGAACACTTTTTAGTGAATTAAAATAAGTTTTAAACAAGATTTTCTCAAAAATCCGAAAATAGAGAAAATAGAGGAAAAATGAAAAATCTTGATTCTAATCCGTTTTTGATGAAATGAAGTTTACATTCTAGCTAATCTAAGTTCATCTAACTTAGATTGAAGCTTTTCTAGGCTTAGAAACTCTAAAATTTCAAAATACAAGAAAATCTAGAAAAATAGAAAAACCTTGAGTTTTAAAATCTAACCTCGAATCAAAGCTTGAAAACGTTGTTTTTGTTGCTGAATCTTATTCCCGAGCCTTCGATCTCCTAGCCCGAAGCTTGAAAACAAAATTTGTTTCAAAAATTTTTGAGAGATTGAGAGAGAGAGAGTGAGTGAACCGAGAGGAAGAGAGAGAGGTGCACGGGAGAAATGAGAGGAAAGAGAGAGAAAATGAAATAAATAGAAAAAGAGAGAGAAAAGCAGTTGCATAAAACTGTGTGCAACCACACTCTGTTTTCAAATCAAATTGTTTTATTAAAACTTAAATTAACAATCAAAAACAATTTAGAATAATTAAAAATCACTAAAAGAGTAAATTAACACAAAGTTTCTTAATTTTCACAAAATAATCAAATTAAGTTTAAAACACTCATCATGGCACACTAATTCACCATTTATCATTCTAATACCATTTAATTAACTTCGGGGTGTTACATTATCTTTATTAAATTTTGAAAATTTTATGAATTTGAAGATTAATTTCATAAATACCTCCTTCAAAATATCACACATTGAAGGTATGATTATCTTTATAGATTTTGAGAATCAATTATTAATTTTAGGACTAATTTGTATGCCTTCTACACTGTGTCACCTAGTTCAATATGCCCCTTGAATTTTAGAAAAGGGGAGGTTCAAGCTATCACATAATGAGCATGTGGTTATCTTTGTTATATTTTAAAAAATCCATTCTTAATTTTTAACATTAATTTCATAAAAGCCGCTGGACTATAGTAAACGTGGGATATACAATCAAATCAAATTAAATTAAAATGGTTTTTATAAATTGAGTGAAATTTTATTGGACTTTCAAATTCCTGTTATTACGTTAACAGCTTCCACAAACAAGGTTAGAATGCAAGTTATGGCAATATAATCATAAAGAAGCTAAATTTGAAAGTATGTATTAGAAATTAAAAATACCAATTGTCAGATTTTATAATAGTTCATTCTGTTTAAAGAGCTACATCCACTGCGGTGCTTCACTATATGATAAATTTGGTACAAAGTACAAGTATTTTTATAGACAAATGAAGAGATAAGTTAGAAATAGAATTCTGTTTTTTGAGTTATTTCTACAAAGTCAGAGTATGAGTAAGTAGAATCGGATGCCTATAAATAGTGCCTTCAACCTCTATTTATAGAGGTCCTTCTTAAGTTCGTGGACTTAAATTGATAGAAAAGTGGATTTTGTAGTGGTCAAAGTAGTGAGACACATGTCATTTCCATATTGGGTGAGAGATTTCGACTATACTTTTATATTCTACTATGTGACTTAATGGGTATTCTCTTGTAGCTATCGAGCTCGAATCCAACTATAACAACCATATTTACGTAGTTGTTACTTAACTATACAATCGTAAACTAAAGGTAAAATACTTAGATTTGTGGAATAATGTTTTTCCTAAATCGAAATCTCAACAATGATTTCTTAGAATAATTCCTGTAAAGAAATAATAAGTATTTCTTAAGATCTAATTCTTTAAATCTAACATATTAATAATTTCTTAAAATATAATAACAATAATTTCATAATTTTTTAAATATTTCTTAATTTAAATTAAAATCTTCTAAAACAATTCTAAATTAAATATCATTACAATTTCTTATTTTAAATACTTTTTAAAACATTTCTAGACTTATTCATTTTAATTTTCTTATTTGAAATTTCATGCATTTGTTGCATGAGCTACATCAACATTTTAAATCTCAAAATTCTCAAGACTAAGGTTGAATGTCTACAACCTCGATCTTCAATAACATACATACATAAAACTATTAAAACATATTTGCTTGAAAACTAGTGAAATTTATATACATATTTTATTTTAAACCTACTGCAAAGGATTTATTTGTAAACGGTATCCATTCTCATATCCACCATTCGTCTGACGTTTGCCATTGTCCATCAAGTGTTGCTAACAAGTTTCTTAACTACAACATGGGCATAATTAAGCTAGTTTTTGCTCAGGAAGTAGAAAGTTAAACTCACAAAACAAATTTGAAGATCATTTAATAAGATATGCATGAACATTTATGTTTGCTTATTGAATTTTTTTATGCTTAATTATTTAAGCTTTATCTCATTATACTAAGTGGGCTAGGTATTTATACTAGTTGAGTGCAATCCTTAGGAGGTTAGGGTTTATGGGATCTCCAACAACACCGAGATCTTAAACTATACTGAACTAAATTAACGCCTCTTGTAGGTCAAAAAGTTGATACAACACTCTTAACTTGTCTTATTAGCTTCACTTGCATTTATTGTGTGTATGTGGTATGACATATTACTACATAGCACCCTATACCTTATATTATAAACATGCTTAACTGAAAGTGAGTAAACAATATATTTTAATATAGCATACAACACATATCATATATGACATAACAAGATACAAACATATATCTTAGCTAAGTAATTATAAACTAACAAAATATGGCAAGGCATAACATTAAACATGCATTACATAATTTTAGAAATCATGCAAAAACATTTTATTTAGAAACTATTTATACTATAAGTGAGTTTCCTTCTTACTTGTTTCTTGAAGTAAGATTCTCTACTCATTGAAAATTTCCTATCTACTATGGAGAAATAAATTTATGTATAGAAACACCCATTGAAAGCGTAAGAATAACTTATTTTATACTATTTAAATTTTAGTATGATCATAAAGATTTTAATCCTTTCTTAGAACGTATTATTCCTTATCAAATGATCGTAAAAATCACTAGCTTTATTAGAAGCAGTAATTGATTAAATCCTCATAATTTTAGTTTTCTTTAATTGCTTTTACTGACTTGTGCTAAGGTTGATAATTAATTAATTTAGTAATTAATTAAATATCTTATCATTATTTGAGTCTATATAATTTCAATTAGTTAATTTAATAAGTTCTTAACTTTAGGATCCATGAACTAATTTGTAAATAATTATTTTCCTATTGACTCGTAATTCAGTTAAGGCCCATTAAGTCTAAAAGCGTTCCACATGTTATATCATCAGAACTTTGACTTGAGAGGGCTCTTGAGCTAGTACAGCTGTTGGGCTCATATCTAGTATCATGAAACTAAGGATCTAATGCATTGACTTTCATAACATCATTTCAAATGTTCATTTGAGAATTATTAAAGTTTATAGGAAAACTATATCCATATAATTAAAGTTTTGTATTAAAAAATCGTTATTTAAAATAGCATCTGAATCTGGTAAAACAGTAAATGAAAACTCATATAGTTTTACGAGTGCTACAATTTCCTTGTTAGTCGTAAAATTGAATATTGTCGCCATACGAGCATTTGTTTCTAAATTGAATATTCCAGTTAGTTTTAAAAGTTATAATAAAACTATAAGTTAAAGAAAGTTTTTCTTTCGAAATTTTCTTTATGAAAGTTTCTTGTTTATTTGATGAAGTTTGAAGCTTTCATTCTTATAAAAATCCATTTTACTGTCTTTAGCATATCCATTTTTGGCAATTTTCACAAACTTTACCAATTAAAAATTTTTGGCTATTTTTACTTATCCAATTTAAAGTCCAACTTAGATATAGATTCTTATAAAACTTTCCTCACAAGATTTTTTGTTTTGTCGAATCTAAAGCTTTTTTGTTTTATAAAAATTACAATTTAGACTTTTAGAGGTCGTTTTCGTTGAAAACAAAAATTGCTTTTTAGTGTTTAAAACTATCAACCATTTTTAACTAACCATAATTGTATTATAGAGGCAAATTTTCAACTTTGTTTCTTCATGAATGTTTTCCGTTTTGTCGAAATCTAAAACTTTTATGTTTTATGAAAATTATAATTAGGCCTTAAAACATCCCAAAAGCTTGAAAAATAGTGGCAGCCCCTTGTATAGATTTTTTGGACAATTTTGGGAAAGTATCCATGACTGTATTTAAGAGACGGAATTTTAAAAAGGTTTTCTTCATAAAAATTATCCGTCTAGTCAAAATTTAAAACTTTCTTGTTTGGTTAAAATTGTGATTCAAATCCGAAATAGCCTGAACTAGCCAAAAATAGCGATTGCCATAGAAAAATAGTTTTGGACAGCAACAATACAATTTTGGCAGCTTTGGGTAGTTTTGAAAAACTGCTCAAACTTAGAGTCAAAAATATGCATTTTTACAGTCACGAAGTTTTATTCAAAATGTCAAAATCTAAAAGTTTTATGTTTGAGAAAAGTTTGAAATCGAACTCTTAAGTTTCCATTTTTGTGATTAAAGTTAATGGAATTTTTTTTCCACAAAACCAAACACAACAAACTAAACTAAACATGTATCGTCTAAACTTTTTAATACAATAAACTTGCAAAACTATACTAACCAATGCACATAGAAATTATTACATATCATTTCCTCATAAAATTATAGACTAACTCATAAAAATACAAACTTTATGTCAACTAAGTGAATGAAGAAGGAAGAGTTTAGAGTTTTTTACCCTTGATGGTACACTTTTGGAAACAACTCTAAAAAACTAGTTTCTCTTCCTTTCTCTTCTTGATTTGGCCTCTGAATTATAAATTTAACTTAATAAAAAATAAAATGTTTGTTTTAACTAAGAAAGTGAGGAAGAAAGTTTAGAGTTTACCCTTTGATGGTCACTCTAGGATACTTAGTTTCTCCTCTTCCTTCTTCTTAGTTTAGCGAGTGATTTATGATGGGGAAAGGAAGAAAAATTGGAGAGAATGGCTAAGGGAAAACTAGGTTGTGCTTAGAGAAAATGGGAAAAGAAAGAGCAAAAAATGTTGTCTTGAAAACAAGAGGCCTTTGATATGTTAGACATATATGCCTTAGGAGTAAAATATAATATATTTTTGGAGACATTTTATCAATAAAGAATTTATTTATTATTCATATACCAAATGTTGTCATCTTTACATTTATATTTATTGAATGTATGATAAGCAAATAAATGTCTGAGACTATTGGTCTAAACCTTTAAGAATCATGCATATAATAGACAAATTATGCGGAAGACGTGATTTTTAAGGTGACAGACTGAATCAGAATATCTATAATCGAGGGAATAAAGTTGGGTGCTTTATTTATATAAAGATTATTATGTTGTCTATATCTCTAATGAGAGATGGTTTGTCCTAGCCATTGGAGGTGAACTTCGTAAATAGAAACATTGGTGCATTGTCATAGGTGACGATGTATTAGATTGGGACATAAAGTGGAAGTAATTTGGATTAATAATTTTGTCTGGGCAAATTAATTCTCTTTAGACAATTGTATGTGTTATATCTTAATCTTGAAATGACAAATGACAAATGGACTGTTGTCTTGATTTATGTCTTTTGATATACCAAAGGGTGACATCCAAATTTTATATCGCTACGTATACCGATACGTTGGAGACATGACTCTTAATAGCGTAGACCTATTATTCATAAATATAGAATCTATAGCTGCTCTTTACGAGTCAATGATATCCTCTTATATGCATTATTTTATAATTAGAAAACTGGAGTGCTCAACCATTTGGATACATAAGTGTTATTGAATGGTATATTATCTTTAGATAGTAAGTTTTCGATGGTAAGATAATAGAATATAAGAGAAAAATAATCGAAAAAGTAAGACAGAATTTATCCTTAAGCCGATTATGGATATCTTATGGGGATATGATACATTATGATATGTCATGGACACTTAGCTAATTGGGCTTCGTAATTTTATGTAGTTCAAGAATGCAGCTCTAAGCTTTTAGCGGAGTAGCGTTAGAATTGATAATTATAAATATGTATATCGAATATTGTATTTTGTAATTATCGGGAGCTTGAACTATATAGGCTCATCAAGTCCCTTTTGTTTGCTCATAATAAATCTTGTAATAAGACGGCATGCTTTTCCAATAAATTGGTGATTCATGTTAAATTATTAGATCGGCAAAAATTCGAGTTAATTGGACTTGATAATTCATATTAGTTTATTGGTTGAATTAATTTTGTAATTAATTAAAGATAAACATGTTGTTCAATTGGTTGAATTAATTTAGTAAATTAGTTCAGGATAAACATCTATATATGTCTATTTTAATTAGGTAACTTCTCTATTGGGTTATGTGAATTAAAATTAAGGTTCTATGAAAGATACCCAAAACTAATAAGATAAGATTATCCAATAAGTTGTGATGGGATCTATCGGATCAACTTGAAGAGTTCAAATTAAATTCGAACTTGGGTATCATGATGGCACGATCGATCGCAATACACTAGGAGCAATTGACCATAGAAGTTAGAGTCTGAATCTGATTACGTGGATTAGATCTAAAACTAATCTAAACTCAAATTTTAAGGCCTTATCTAATAATGATTGACCCTAGGTCTGTTCTCTATAAATAGAGAGTGGGACTTCATAGTTATTTATATCAGTTGAGAAATAAAGAGTGAGTGCTCTAGTGTGAGAACTCTAAAAACTCCTTGAGAGCTATTATTCACAAATCACGAACCTTAGTTTTAGGTTTTCTCAATTGGTTGGGAGAAGAGTCATCGGGAAGAGTTGTATCTAGTGTGCCCACATACACTCCGATCGTAGATAGAGAATAGCAAAGAAGACCAGCTGGTTAAGGCTCTTTTGAAACATTCTTCTCTTCACAGATCGCAGGAGCTCTTTGGCATACAAAGTTAGTAAGATCTGGTTAATTTATGTATATAGCATATCAAACTTGTATTTTAGAAAATACTCTAATTAAAAATTTTTAAATTTCTGCTGCGTACATATTTTCCAACATGATAGACAAATGGCTAGTCATGCTTAGCCCCTTAATCGGTAGTGTAGAGCAGTTTCTGTTCAGAAACTACTCGGTTTTTGCTTCTAAGAGTTGAAACCACTCAGTTTATAACTCCTTATGATTCTGTAAAAACTATAATATCATCAGTAGTTATTACGATAACTTTTCATTAAATGTCGCAACTCATGTTGCAACATCTCCTACACATTTTTGTGACAGTTAATAAAAAACGCTAGAAATATTAGTTTTTAACATCTTACATAAGACCATTTATGTTGTTGTGACCTAAAAATTCTCAGGTTTTTAAAATATATTAAAACCAATCTTTAAAGCGTCATTTCAAGGTTAAAAAAAGTGGAAAATCCTTCTAAAACACAAAAATGATCTAGATCTTAACTCTTTCATACAAAACATGCATAATACTAAAACTACATAAATAGAAACTCACATAAACCATAATATAAGCATAAATAAAGTTTATTCCATGTTAAAACTCTAAAATAAAGCTACAAACTTTTTTCTTAACTTTAAAAAGAAAAGTTTACATATTAAAAATCTGCACCTTAAGGAACTCCACCAAAATCTCCTCCTTAGATTGATTTTTGGCTAGTAATTTCTAATGGACGAGAAATAAATTTTGAAAGAAATGGAGAAAGGAAATTGGTTTCTTTCTATGGAGGAAATGGAAGAGAAAAAAGGGACATGAACTAGTGTTGTAGAGAAAAAGGAAGAAAAATAAACTCTTGGTGAGGAAACACCTATTTTATAGACAAATACTTAATCTTATTTAGATTTCCACTTAACAAATAAATCTAATTGTAGGTGTTTCATGCCACTTAAGTGAAACAAAATTTTGACTATATTTTCCTAACATGGGCGCCATTCTTCATTAAAAATTGGAGGGAAAATAGCTCATAATTACTTACTTTTTAGCCTTAAACTTTTTGCTATTTACGGTCATATTTTGTCCCTTTGTCATGCCACTTTATCCACAAGATCCCTTAATTTAAGGAATACAGATATAATTTCATCTAGTTGAGGGATAGTAATTAGCTGTCAAGAAAATTTTGGTATTGTCGTGTTTACTCAACATAGTCTAGGACTAAATTCCATGTAAACCAATACTAGCAACAATTTAAATTGCATAATAAAATTGAATTGTTTTTAATTCTAAAATAATTCCTAGGCTGCATAAACATAATCTTGACATTTTTCTACACTCTAGTTCAATATTGACACATTCTTGATAGTGTCAATTTTCGAACTCTGATAGCATTTTTCATCGAAAAATGCTACTCGCATAAATTTTGATTTTCAACTAGTAGGCTATCAAGGATTTATTTGGCACTATCTTATAGTTTAAATTCTCAAGTTTTTTATGGATTGAAATTTCTTTTGCCTTAATTAGTGGTAGAAATTTCAACTAAATTATTTGATCAAGGAAATTTAATAAATTTAACTTAAACTTTTTCTATAGAATTTTAGAATATTTATATTAATTCCATAAATCCTTCAATCACAAAATTCACATGTGACATTTTCTAGGAAAATTCTTGACTTAAATATATATAAATTATATTATTTAATTCTAAGATTTTCTCAGTTAGTACAAAATCTATACTGGCTGGGGATGACTAATTTAGCTAATAGAAAATTTTAGTTTTTGACGAGTTCTTTCTCGCTATTCACTTTCAGTTAAAAAACACTAAGCATTGGAAAAATCGATACTGATATGCATTTTAATCGAGTATCAATATTAGACTTTTTTTAGTCTTAAAATTATTTCTACATTTAATAAAAATATAAACTTGATTTTTTCTATACTTAGCCTCAATAATGGTGTAGTTTTCGACAATGTCAACACATAAGCTCGGATAGCATTTTTTTTTATCAAAATTGCTACTCATATAACTCCAATTTTTAACTAATTGGTAATTAAGGACTTGTTGAGTGTTAGAGTGTTTCTCGGTATACTGCTACATCATGTTGCACTTGAAATTCTTGTCATTAAAATTCTCAAGTTATTTACGGATCATAATTTCTTCCGCCTTAAAGAAAAGTGAGAATTTATCAACTAAGTTATTTAATCACAAAGGTTAATAAATGTAACTTTAAAATTTATTATAGAATTTTAGAATATTTATATTAATTTCATAAATCCTTAAATCATAAAAATCAAACATAATATTATCTTAGGAAAATCCTTGGCTTAAATATGTAAATTACATTATTTAATTCTAAGATTTTCTTGACCATTACTAATACATACTATGTTCTTAGTTCTTGTAATTTAGTTCCTTAATTTCAATGTTAATAAACTCTTTAAATTAAATAAAAGCTTACTAATTTCGGTTAATTTCGTTAAAGTGTCTATCTGTACTCTTTTAATGCAGTACTCATGCTTGAAATTCTAATATATTAAATTTAAGGCTCATTGCTGATAAATTCCATTCATCTCTGACTTTAAGATGAAAGGTTTCCTAATCTTAAATTGTTTCCTAACAATATCCTTATAACGCTTAACATTTTTCTACACCATCGAATTCACTCTAGTTATAGAATCGTGGAAAACAATTGACTTAAATTCTTGAATTCTATGTAATATAATTAATCTAATGCTTAATTATCAGACCAAAATTTTGCTTGGACTATTGAAATGAATTGACTTGTTTAAAGTCAATTATTTTCTTAGATTTTCATGTTCTCTCATGAACATTACTCGCAATTCTTATCGAAACATAAACTTATATGTTCTAAACTTACATCTTTTTTATGAATTTAATGGCGTAGTTATGAAAAAATTCTTTATTAATTATACTTATTAATTTTTGGATTTTTCTGATCATTACATCAACAAGCTAAGAGTTGAAATTTATAATAGAGGATTGCCAATAGTCCCCAAAACGAACAAAGATCTTTCTATCGATCCCATTGATCAATTATTTAGATCAAACCATTGATTCCTCCAAAATGAATGATCAATTATTGGTACAAAACGAACACTGCCATTGGACTCGAGTCGCTACAATCACGCTTTGGTCCTCCGTGTGGGCCTTCATTCTATGATTTGGACATGCGAAATCATACCCATACAACCATATTGCTTGTTCAATATGCCTCTTGAATTTTGAAAAGTCCCATAAAGTATGTTAAGTGGTTTAAAACACTCCCTGTACAAATGTAAATTTGTAAAAATCTCACTATTGATTTTGTATCAACTTACTCCTTGATCTCTTTTTTTTTTTTTTTTTTTTT
>CAMOHE010045390.1:20139-36068 GCA_946598075.1 Artocarpus hirsutus | reverse complement strand
GGGGGGGGCACGGCGGGGCGAGGGAGGCTTAATATCAATGATTCGGGAAACATATATAAATTATAAGTAATGTCAGGTCATCATTTTATAATTATTATAAATGAATAAGGTATTTTAAATTAGGGTGCATGGTTTAGAAAACATAATTAAGAGTATATAGTTTAAGAGGTATTTGTGAAATTAATCCTTAATTTTATGATAGGGACTAAAATTGTCAAGAAAATAAAAATTCAAGGATTAATAAAAAAAAAATGAAGGGACCAATATGCTATAATACTAGCTGTTCAGCTGTTGCCATTTTTTTTTCCTGTAAACAATTATCATTTTTAATCACTTTCGCGCAATTTTAATGAATTCAAGTCCATCAAAAAGTCCATTTTTAATAGTTTAAACTCCGTATTATTTTTCTTTAAAAAAATTCCTATTATTTTTTTCTCAAAAAATCCTTATGATTTTTTATCCAAAAAAAATCCCCCTATTATTATTAGAAAAATTACAATATGTGTCCAAATTATTATTATAAAATTAAAATCTAATACAATATTTAAAATATCTTAAAAATATCTTTAATAATATAGTAATTATCTTAATGATATTACATATGGTATTATATAATTACATATAAATAATTTTAATGATATTATTATGAGATATTTGTAAAAGTTTTACAAATTAAAGTCATATTTTAATTCAACAAACATAATTGAGCTAATTATCTCATTAACTCTTATTATTATTATTATTATTATTATTATTATTATTAAATCTCTCGAAAAAAAAGAAGGAGAAGAAATCCTTTAGAATAAAGAAAGGTGAAATAGAAAAACCACCCCCAAGTACGTACAGGGAAATTTTGAAAAAAGGAGTTAAGAAAATTTGAAATTTGATGAATGACCTCTTTTTTTTTGGCATTAAAAAAAGGTTTTTTCCTGAGCACCGAAACTGTCTCAGTTTTTTCAGAGAAAAGAGAAAAAAGACTGTATCGAAGAGAGGAACCTGACCATGGTAAAAACAAAAAAGAACTGGAATTGTTTTGATGACCAAAAAGCTAGTTTTGTGATGTCCAAAAACCAAAAAAAAAAAAAGACATTTGCCCAAAAAATTTTTTGTACGGACTAGTTGTCCAACTGCCCCCCAAGTACATTATATATCCAGGACTGTTTTTCCCGGTTCGTTCAAAAAAAGCTTTCCCTGCTCGCAAGAAATCTTTTGAGTGCGAACCATTTGGTCACTCGACTCCGACAACTTTCTGGCGAGTTCACCACCTCTCTTCTTCTCTCTGTCGCAACTTTTCGTCAAAAGGTTTCCACTCTCTCTCACTCCCTCTCGACATGTATAGATATTCTCAAGGAGAAGTTACTTCTGAGTCTTTTTATGTTACTTCTTATCAAACAAAGATATTTTGAGACCACGAGTCAACAAAATCAAGAACAGTTAAAAAACCCTAGCGATTTGTTTTTGCATGTTTCTTCATTTTATATTTTTGCATGAAGATATTATATTTGCTGTTTTCTGCTGTCTTTGGTTCTCTGTTTTCGGTTCTGTGTTCTTGATTGGAAGTTCTATTTGATATCTAATGTCATACGTAGAAATTCTCAAGCGAAATTCACTTCTGAGTCAGTCTAAGTTGCTTCTGAGTTCTTCTTGAACAATTTCTTGGCCCTGAAGTCGTCACAGAAACAAAAAACAGTAAGCTAATTCATTGATTTCTTGATCGAGAAAATGTTCATTTAGAAAGCATTTCTTGCTTTAATATTCATTTCATGCCTTGGAGTTCTGAAATGTGTGGTGTTTGTTTTGGTTTTGTTCAATCTTGCGTCGTAGTAACAGAATGATCAAGACATGATTGAAATAATATTGCATTACACAGTCTTCAATATCTACTTTCTTGCATTCTTTTATTAATTTATTTGTTACTTCTTTGCGCTGAAATAAATAATTTCTCTATCATGAAATTACAGATTACCATCATTCCAATTAGCGCCAATGAGTTCGATTAACGATCAGTATGTCTTTCTCTCCCTCTCTGCTCTTCCCTCTTATATCTCTTTGTTTCTTTCTTTATCCAAGAGTAGTTTACCATTCTTGCCTTTTTTCCTGTTTCAGGAATCGTGAGAAGGGCAAGGAGCCACTAACGGATCGTGATAATAGACAGCCTGATCGTGAACAATCCTCAGAGCCACAGCAACATCCCGTTGATGTGGAACACAATCTTGAGGACCAGCCTGCACAAGAAAATATGACTAATCCCAGTTCAACACGGCGATCCCTCTCCCAAAATTGTGATGCCCTTAAAAAAGAGGCCTCTTAAGGACATTTATGCTGCTTCCAGTGGAACTCCGATGCCTGATGTTGCAAATAAGGGCGGTTCTTCTGAAGAGACACCGGAGTCTGCGACAAAGAGGAAAAAGAAGTTGGTGGTGTAGAAGGGAGTGGCTCAGGTGGGAAGAAGGAGACTGGACATAAGGAAGGAAGAAAGTATGGAAGTGGTTCAAAGTCAGGCTCTTCAGGGGAGGAGCAGATGGATCCGGATGCTGAGGTATTAAGCCTGCACATGTGGGATTTCGATGTATTTTCAACCCTTTGGTAGATTAAACGTGTCGTCAAATGTTATCGATGTTTGTCTGTCGTGTTCCTTTGATTTGTAATGTTTGAGTTCAGTGACGCCAAGGGTGGTGGACATTTTACATTTGTATCTCGTATCTTGATATTTTGTATTTATTTATTTATTTTTAGTGAATGAAGGATTTTTGGCATTTGGGGCTTGTATTGTAATAACTGGTGGAAAAATCAGCCCTTTTGCCTTCGTAATTCCTACTTTCATGCCAGTGATTTTTTTCTGTTTTGTCTTTGAAATGGTTATTGTGCATGTCAATTGGTTTATAGGTGATTTCTTTTTTATTGCATTCTTGGTTGGGTGTAGAGTCTATTATTTATTTAATGTCATTCAGTTGATACTTGATAGATCTTGTGGCGGTTGATTTATGTCATTGTCAACTAGTTGAAATTAATACATAGGGAAAAAAATCCTATACCAATTTTTACGTATTTGAACACTTTTTTTTTTAATTGTTGGTCCTACAGTGAAATTTTAGTTACAGAATCTGATATCTGAGTGAGTTCTGATGCGTACCAATTTTTATGTGCCTGAAAGCTTCTTCTTCTTTGTTGTTGTTGTCCCCTTCATTCCCCCATTTCATTAAATTTCTTATTATTTCTTCCAAACGGCACTGTTGTGGCAGGGTTGACAATTTTTTTTTTTTGAACTGCAATTGGGAACATCTTGGCATTGAACTTTTCACATGTTGTAAGGCTGTTGTTTTGGTTCTATCAATAAATTGTGTCATTTTTCCATCTGTGCAATGGATTAGGATGATAAGAAAGGCACTAGGGCAGCGGATGATGATAGCGGTGCTGGTCCTGAGGTTAGTAATTTTTCCTTTTATCTTAAAATGAAATTCTTGACAAACCTGTAAAGGATATGACATTGTTTTTTCATTTAGGACACGATTGGCACAGAGTCGACGACGACTTTTTGATAGGAGCGCTAAAATTGAGGGCCCAAGTAGCGTTACTCTTGAGAGGGCTTCACGTATCATTCGAGACTTCTTTTACACAAGTAACGTTGTAATTTTTCTTTTGGCCTATTATAAAAGTTTCTTAGTTGCCTTGTTTTTACCATTTTAGGCCACCAAACAAAAAGTGCTGAAGTGAAATCTGGACATGGTCATCGCGATTCAGGCAAATCCTCAGGGTAAGATGCGACGGGATTTCTTAGTACATTTTATGTTTCCCTCTGCTTGAGGATCTCTTCTATGTGTTTCTTGCATCTCACCATTTGCAGGGTTCCAGTGACATTTCATGACACATAATATGCTTGTTTTTTGTTTCATTTTTTACTTACACAGGTCCGGCAAGTCTACTCAATCTTCTATTGATTTTGACATCGATATAGACCTCACCCCGCGGTAAGATGTGACGAAATTTCTTACTAAATTATATGTTTGCCCAATTGCCTCTGCTTGATCATATGTGTTTTTTTTGTTTCTTTTTTCACTCACCACAACATAAGCAAGTCCACTAAGTCGTTATCGTCGTCGTCTCCAAAACGTGCTGTAGTACCAGAACCAATGGCTATGGATTTCGTAGTTCAGCCACGATCTAAAATTACCCCTGAAGAAATTGAAGTCAACAGGAAACGAGCTGCTGAAGCCCGGAATGGGCGTCATCACAGGGTTCGCTCTTTTCCCTTTCTCTCTTAGTTTTCCTATGGGAAAGATACTGTGTTTTGTGTGTGTCATGAACAATGCTTTTCAAACATGATCTTATTCTTTTCATTTAACCCTAGGCCAACTTTGTATGGCAGGTGGAAAAGAGGCTAGAGCAGATGAGGAGAAGAAACAGGAAAAAATAGCTTCAAGCAACACAGGCCAGCGCAGAAGGTTGTAGAATGGTCAAGTACATTTGATTGCTACATGCATAAAGAATCTGTCACGACATCGGAAACTAACTGCAAAAGGTGTTACGATGGCTTCTTCGTATTGTTTAGTTAGAAGATTATCACTGTCCTCTTGGATTAGAAGTTAAACCCGCACATAATAACGTTCGACCGTCTCAACTTTTTCATGGATTTTTCTATCATCAAACAGAGACCAAGATACATTTTTCAGGTCTGTTTTTCAGTTTTACAGTCTCTGGTGATTTCTGAAAATATAGTTCCAATTCAATTTTGGTATAGAGAATATAGACAACAATAGATAGTGTCCTGATATAGTTGTTTCAATTTGGAAATGTTGTTTGCCGTAAAGTGTTCTAGCATATAAATAATACTCAAAAAACCTAACTGCCCAGCCAGACTCTTCTTTGCTTCCAGGCCTATGAATGTGTGTATATTCATCACCGGCATTTTGTGTACTGAAAAATTCTTCATGTATATGTTTTTATATATTCATCACTGGCGTTTTTAAATTGTAAATTTGACCCTCTCATTTATTTCATTTCCATAGAAAGTTTCGGAGACAATTTTAAGTGTAATAATAAAGTATTGACTTATGACGCTAATTTTACTTAAAAAAGAAAAAAAAAAAAAACTCCATTTGATTTGTTATGCTTACCATAATAGGGTGGTGATTCAACACCACGTGCGGCTACGCACGGTAGACAGCTTTTTTCTGTTCGACTTTACCCGATCGGGTAGACCTGCAACAAGAAGAGGGACGTTTCAGGAGCAAGAAAAAGACGAGTCAGTCAATAGACAAGAGCTCTCCGACGCTCAAGGCAGGAGTTGCTCAGCAGCGAACGGGAACCTGTTAGGTGGGAAGAAGCATGCATGCTGAATGTAATAAATACTCCCTATTTATAGGTTGCCACTTTGATTGAGTGTTAGGTGGGTCTTATCCATGACTTGTGTGTCACATCAAGGCGTGTCAAAAGACAGAAAACAAGTGTTGTGCCCTTCGCTGGTAGATTGTCTTCCATTCCACGGGAGGGATTTTTAAAAATAACCTTTTCAAAAATTTTTTTTTGATCAATGACCTCTTTTTTTTTTTTCAGCTTTTGGCACAAAAAAAAAACCTTTTTGGGCATCAATACGGTTCCATTTTTTTTTTTTATCCTGTTGAGGTTCCGTACCTTGCTATAATCATTTTCCTTATCTTTTTGAAAAAAAATAAAGCAGCTTACTCGCTCAAAAAAGCGTGTTTTTAGTGAAAAAAAAGGTCATTTCCCCAATTTTAAATTTTGTTTGGCCCTTTTTTCAAATTTTGCCATCCGACGGTGATTTTGTCCGCCATCTGTTGGCCAGTGATGACGAGCAGCAACCTACTTGCGAGTGAAAAAAATCCGACATGAGTTGATGCCTAACCCAAGGAGGTGACCAGTTGCAATGCGGCTCGAGAGACCCTAAAAAGCACCTTGGACAAGCGATCCAAGCACATCGAGATCAGTTGCTAGCTCCCTGCAGCTTTGTCGAGCTGGGTTGCCGACTACCTAGAGTAAAGCTACTCGACGGCGGCGCTAAGCTCACCCTCAATAAGGTTAATATAGCAAAATTTAAAAATTCATAGAGAATGCTGTTTATTACATAGAAAATAGTAATACGGCGCTAAAGAGGATATTGCAGACAAGCACTTGTTCTTTTTTGCCCCCTAATATTCTTGTTGTTGTACCTGTTGCCTTTTAGTCCTACAACACCCGCATTATTTTCTTTTCATTGATTTTCACTTTGTTTCGGAATAAACTTAAAACAATGCCAATATTATAGTCATCAATTTTAATGGAATTTGGCCAAGCTAATTTCACAAAATATATTTTTGCTTAAATTTTCTTTTTATTTTTATACCGTAACACAAAATTCTTCATCCAAAAAAAAAAAAAAAAACACATGCCGATAAATTTACTTGAAAGCTGAAACTGCAAGAAGTAGTACAATTGCACGTTTGCATTTTATATTTAAGGTTTTGGTGTTTTTGCCTTGAAGTACTTTTATTAAATTGATAAGTTTTCTCATGAGTTTTAATTGTTACAAATTTACTTCTAAACTTAATAAATTGCTATATCATGTTAAAATTTAGAGAAAAATACCCTCATGATATAGCATGCTCTGTTCGTGATCAGAAATTTATCAATATATTCCTCTGAACTAACTGACAATATGTACAAGAGTGTTTCCCTTGAAATTTCAATTATTATAGATCTAAGAGCAAAAGAACTCTATAATAATTATAGGGCGGAAAGGAGAGTTTGAATTAAGCTTATTTTTTTATTTTACACTATAACATATAAGAACTTTATAATGTTTAGAGTTCAAATCAATAAGTTTAAAATCTTCTCTTAATCATAAGATTAATTTCGATTATCATTGATTTTAGAACAAAAACAATCTACAATGATTTAGTCCCTTTAAAAACTTGGTTTGAATTATACATTTTAATTCAAATTAAATATGCTATAATATTATTTTTAATAAAATTTTAATTATTATAATATTTTTAATTTAAACGGTTGGTCCAAGCAGGCTTTTCAAAAGCCGTATAAAAATTTAGAGGGTAAACATGCGAATGAAAAAAAGTTTGTACGGCAAATGTGCAAAATAATTGAAATAAAAAATCCCCCAAATGAACGGGGACAAAGGCGTAAATTCACGGGGGGTCGTCGCCAAAGTCCTCCTTAAACCCTAAAATTAGAAGAGCAGAGCCTTCGCTCAGGAAAACTCGCAACAAGGCTGCATTCTCTCTCTAGTTTCTCTCTCTAACGAAAGCTGAGAAGAAAGAAGGTTCTTGTAGTGCCCTTTGGAAATGGCGAGGCGTTTGATCCCCTTGTTCGATCGCATTCTCGTTGAGAAGATTGTCCCTCCCTCCAAGACCAATTCGGGGATTCTCCTTCCCGAGAAAACCTCCAAGGTTGCATTCTCCTCTCTTTTTTCCCCCACATTTCTTCTCTTTCGCTTCTTTTCTTTCTTTATTTTTCTTCAAACAAAGTTTATCCATTTTTACGTCACCCGAAAACTGTTAGAAAAATTGTGTCTTTTCTGTATGAGTTTGTGGTTTATGTTTACGGTTGAGAAAATTTTCATTTGGGTTTTTATGTCTCTACTTTTGTTCGGTTATTCCTTTCATGTTTCAACTTTCAAGCTGATTTTTCTTTGTCTATTCGTTCTTAGTCTTGTTTGTAATTGCTATTATTATTTCTTCAATTTTTATTTCTTCCAATAAAGATATTTTCACATTACCAAGTTTTTGTTTCAGCCTTCTGACACTTTTTTGTGAATATTCTTCTTTTCTTTTTTCAAATATTTGGCATCACCTCGTATTCCTCAGTTATGGCATAAACCTTTATATTTGTATTCTTCTTTGTGTGAGCATGGAGTTATGTATTCTTAGATTATCGATTGAACTCTGTCTTTTTTTTTTTTTTTCAGAATTAATTTCTTTGTTTTATATAATTTTGTTCTTTTATTATTGTTATTAGTTATTATTTTGTTTTTTTTTTTTTGTGAATTTTCTCGTTTTCTGCTTTGTACGTGATTGGCAATTCAGCTCAACTCTGGAAAAGTTGTTGCGGTGGGTCAGGGAGGCCGTGATAGAGATGGAAAACTGATTCCTGTAACTGTCAAGGAAGGAGAGACAGTTCTTTTGCCTGAATATGGAGGAACTGAAGTCAAGCTTGGGGATAAAGAGTAAGCTTTAATTTAGTTAATCCTTTTATGTTGTTAATGATATACTAATATCTGCACTGAAAGAGATTAATCATGTTTTGTTGTTTCAGTTAGTCGTGTTAGTCTCTTTTTTACAAGCCTTCTTAGATTATACTTTAGAGCATTCAAGAATAATGAAATAGGGTTTGTTTTTTTTTTTTTTAGTCCGAGTACTATAGCCAATTTTTTTTTCTCTTCAAAAATATCTGATCTAGTCCCTAAACTACTAAAGTTGTTGCAAATTTGTTATTTTGTCTATCAGACTTTTCTCAATCAAAAAAGGCACGGCTTCCTTCTTAATTGTTATTACAAAGTTAACCTCTATTAATTTACACATGGTACTCTCGTGCCTTTTTCTGTTGACATCGATGGAAGGACTAATTTAGATCAATTTCATGAAGTGGGGATTTTTGTGGGACGGTTTGAAAGTTGGGGACCCAAAAGGAAATCGTCCTAAAGTTCTGGGACAAAATTTGTTCAGCTTTTTTCCCCATCGAAATATCATAAATTAGTTTGAAACTATCATATCAACATTGCTGGGGTCAACCTTATTGTATAAGTTAGTTCTGGGACAAATTCTTGATGCTCAATGTCTCGTATCACAAAACATTTTCAAGTACCAGAAAGATTTGTATGTCAAGCCTGAGCCAGCATCAGCTTGGGATATCAGTGATTCTCATAACTGTATTTCTTACCTTCTGCCTTTTATGCTGTTTCAGTTATCATCTGTATAGAGAGGATGACATCCTTGCAATTCTTCAGGACTAAATGCATTTGGCTGCTTGGAGCTCAAAATGGATGGTTTTCCAAAACGTGGAATTCGACTTTATTTTGGCATCGCAGTTTGATACTGCTGTATTGTTTGTTATTTGAAACTTGTACCAGACTAGAAAGACATGCTACTCTTATTTTTCGAGGAAACGAGTTTAGCAATTTAAATTTTAATGCTTGGCGGGAATTTTTAGACTACCCTTTCTGTTGCAGCTTACATTTTCCTTAAGCTCGTTAAAACTCTGCATTGCAAATAGATTATTCCTTGTCACTTGATTGATTTAAACGGTCCAAAATGACATGTAGGAAGAAAGAATATTACAAAAGGAGACATGACTTTAAAATCTTGCTCTCCAATATCAAAATGAAACTGGAAATACGGTCGTATTAAAGGAGTTTTTCTAATTGAAAAAAAAAAAAAAAAAAGTTAGGAAGCGCCAATGACGTACCAAAAGGTGAAGTCCTCATATTTTGTAAAAATTAATGTTTCATAATGTACTTGGTTTAGCAAGGATAAAGCTTGCCAAGATCAAACATTCACATGAAATGAATCACAAAATCCTTTCTTCCATAAGATTTAGCCTTGACAATTCATTTCTAAGAATCATAATTTAATTTAAAAGCCTAAAAGCTCACAACACAAAAAGCGAATGCTCATGTACACGATGGATCTAACATGAAACATTACACAATACAGAGTTTAAAAAAAAAAGAGTCACTTGTCAGAGTTTATTGACAGTTTGAGAATGTTTCGGGCAGCATCTGAACTCAGCTCTTCATGAACCTGAAATATATAGGAGAAAGGAAGGGAGTACTCATTACTACAACATAGTGCAAAATGAACATTTAGATAAAAGAAGGAAAAAAAAAAAAGTGTCCAAAACAGAAAGTTGGATATTATCGTCTCTGCCAACAAAATTGAACACAAGAGAATTCCCTTAAAATGAAATTATGATACTCACAAGTTTGTTATGAATTTGCTGAAACGTCTTGCAAAATCTCTCTGCTTCTACTGCATCCATCTAAACAATTGAGCACCGATAGTTAGTCTCACCACATTACACCCATTGAGGTTTCGAGACATTGTTCTGTTGTTTTAAACATTTTAAAGAGACAGAAAAAGATGATGATAATAATAATAATATTATTAATAATAAAAGCAATCCAGTATCCAAGTACAATTTGAAGCAATTAAGCAAGAAAGGGCAACTCTAAGACAAAATAGAGAACCTAGGAGATGCTTTCTTTTCATACATTAAAAGTACTCAACTTCCATCATTAATGCCCTTTATGTGACCAGAAATGCTCAAAGCTCATCTACTTAGAGTCATTTTTATTATTATTTTTTTTGGAAGCCTATCTACCCTAATCAGAGACCACCAATATAAAAAAAAGACGTACACAACCGACTTCACAGTTTGTAAATTATATTACAAAGGCCTGGGGATTTCCACAACTTTCTTTCTATGTCGAACTTTTAATCATGTTTAATCATCTTAGCTACCGAGTCCATAACATATGAAAGTCGACAGTAAACCTTGGCGCACGTTAGAGCAACTTTCGTCTCATGTCTCTTAGCAACTACAAAATACGAGTCAATTTCTAACTTGCATAGCAAGAAGTGTTACTGTTGACTAACATGAAGAGGTGAACGCTGAGGTCATATTGGAACATAATGATAAATCTGTACACAGTAAAGAAAAAGTAAACACAGAGACGGTGGTTCCAGAGTTTTCTAGGGGATGCATGATGACCACAAAACTAAGTTTGTTGATGCAAGATCTAAAAACATAGCTAGTGCAAAGACGTCCTTTCAAACAGTAAAACAAAAATGTAAATCTCTCCTATAAATTGAGCCTATATCTCACCTCCTGAGCCTCTTCAAAAATTAATAATATCAGTTCAAGAAACATTTCACGTCATCAGTAACTAGTAAATTACACACTATAATCCCAACAAACCACAGATCCTAATCTACCAGACACAAACAAAAAACCATGAGAAATAACAGTCACGATGCCTTAACATGATACAACTCAAATTACCACCACAATTTAAGAGTACCTTAAAACTACAACTTTGTAACTGCTCCTTGACAACCTTAAAATCACAAACTTGAACCCCTACATGAAATTTACCACTCTAACTAAAGAGAAACAAAGAGAAAAATTATGGGGTTCCATATGTTGTGGTAGGAATGATATTTCCAAGATACACAATTCTTACATCCAGGAAAAAGCTAAAAGACAGTTGGAACGTGGTTGTGATTCATATTGTGAGCGTCCATGTCCTGAACTTTGCTGTTTGGCATGTATACTAAAGTTGGTCCTTTCTCAACAGAGAGCGACAATATTATATTTTCTAAACAACTGACATGTTAAGAGAAAAAAGCGTATCCAAATTTACCAATCCCTTGATACGTAACATTTGCAACCAGTATTCTACAATAAGTAATGGCTGAAGGCTGACGCTCAACATACCTTTCTCTCAGCAGCTGTCTTTAACTTCGTCCAAAATGTATCTGTTAATTCACATCCATGCCAAAAAAGAAATATGAGCTCTGTATGATCCATTAGCCAAGTTGTTGAGTATAAAACATCATAGTGCACCAATTTTGTCTCCACCTTATGAAACAGATAGACATACACATATTTTTTAACTACAAAGGAGACGAAGCATGAAGCCTGAAACAACTAAAGGAACTTCAGAAAATTATTTTCATCCATGTCAAGTGGTTATTAAAATATGTTAATTCAAAGGATGATATAAGACTAACAACTGAGGGATTCAAGAGAACAGTCATTATACCAATTCCATAAAGCAATCGATTAATTTTAATATTATTCTCTCTTTAAAAAAAAAGAAAGAAAGAAAGGAAAACCAATTTTTTTTAAAACAAATCTCCAAAACTAGATCATTAGCAAAGATCACCGGGCAAGTCAAAGTGGATGCTCTCATTTGTTCTATATTTGTGCCAAAAGGACATGACATTAGTAAGGGTATGACTCCTAGACACACTAATTGTGTGAAAATAATTAAGAAATTAAATCAGAACAATGGATGAATCCTACAAAGGGCCACGAATAAATATTCCACATGCATATTGAGGTCCTTAGTTAATCACAGATATGCAAAAGCAGCTACTTTGAAGTAGTTCAGAAACGTTATTAGGATCAAGCGAAAGGCTCAAATCACTAAAGCATACATTAATTAGCAAGATTCCAGCTACTATAAATCTGAATTTTCTAGCGAGAAGAACAAGACTATTTTTCTCCGAATTAAAAGTTTTGCAAGTAAGGACATACCATGTTGATCAGATCCTTCGATCTCAACTTGTTTGCCATCTCCTTGATTCCACGCATCATGCCATTCTTTTAGCTGTTATGCAAAATGTAGAAATTAGGCAAAGTCAAGCGGCAGCACGCAGACACACGCGCGCGCACAAACACAATTTAAGATTTTGCAAGAACAAATTAAGCATTACTACCTCATTCTGCGATGACTTAGAAGTTGATTGTCTTGATGATTCAGATTCAGCCTGAAATTAGATTCAAATGGAAGAAAAAAAAAACACTTACAAATAAAAATCTGATACACACAAGTAAATAAAGAGACAAATAAAAGGGGAAAACAATTAAAGAGAACATAAGTTGGAAACGACGTAAAATTTCCAGCAAATAAAGGCAAATCGCACAAAGGTTAAAAAAAAAATTCCTTTTGTTTTGTTTCCGAATATACTTAGCCAGCTTATGCTCAAAGAAACCCAAAACTTGCTGGTAAAAACCCCACCAATTCATGCAGAAGACTTAAAAATTGCAATAAATTTATCAATCTCAAACACTAAACTAACAAAAAGCTTAACGAATAACAAAAACCCAGAAGAGATTATCTATATACAGTAAAGCATTGCCCTATGATCTTTCGCCAATTTTCTTACACACCCAGATAGTCTCTAGAGAAAATATTCAAAAAAAAATGGACAATAAAGAATTCTCTTTTAATTGAACGAGACGTCATTGTCAGTAAAACTCGAGCAAATCAAAGCCCTTATTGCATCAATTACGGAGACAGGGAGAGTAGGGTGGGTTTGCAAGGCATTACAACGAAATCTCGAGAACGGACGACGGGGAAGAGATCAAGGAGGCGTCGAAA
This sequence comes from Artocarpus hirsutus, assembly GCA_946598075.1. NCBI lineage: Eukaryota > Viridiplantae > Streptophyta > Magnoliopsida > Rosales > Moraceae > Artocarpus > Artocarpus hirsutus. The sequence continues at coordinate 22,951 of CAMOHE010045390.1, read as the reverse complement.
TTCATGCTCATCCATGGCTGTTTCTTCTGTTGCTTCTGATACTTGCCGTGCTCTCGGTTTCTTCTTCACCCCGTTTTTCTTTCTTTCGCCGAGAACTTTCTGCCTACTTTCTGCTTCTCATGGCCTATATTAGCAGGGAAAAATCCCAAATAAACCCTTAATATCAGCTAAATACAACTTTTATTCTTAGTTTTTTTTTTTTAAATTCAAAAACTAACCCTTAATTATTCAAACCATTTAAAAGGCATCATGTTGCTGACATGCAGTCAAACTATTGAATTGAAAAGACAAATATATACTTAAAAATCAGGGTTGGGATCTTTGTAACAGTCTGACCAAACACCCAAATAAACTACAGTAAAAGAAAATTAAAAAAAAAAAAGAAAAGAAAAGAAAAGAAAAGTTGTTGTAGGTGACACTAAAAATCTCCACCGATAGAGTACAAATTATAGTCCCTTAGATTATAGTCTAATGACACAAAATTGGGTTGTTCAAAAAAGCTATAATAAAACCAATCATATTTGATCACACAACTATTTTATATCCATTTCCACACAAATAAATGTCAATTATTAATTTTATAAAAGTTTTAATCTTAGCCCTTGTTTTAGAAAATATAAAAACCTAAAATCCTAAAGTGACGAAATACTTATACCCTTATCATGCTTAGATGTTTATTAGACCACAAACATCACTATGCACAATTTTCAAAACCCCTTCGACCCTATTGCTCTTAGACCTAAATGGTCTTTTGGTCATTTTGTCCTCTAAACATGATTCACATTGTGGTATAGATTCTATCTTTAAGTGACTTAAAGGTTCATCTCTTACTAACCTTTGAATCTTATTCAGACTAATATGACTTAATCGTAAATGCTAAAGATAAGTCTTATTAGAGTGAGAAGTTTTAAGTCTTTGTGAGTTATTACCATTGACCTCAATGTTAAGCACTATGTCTATCTTAGGTTTGATAAAATATAGATTGTTTTGCATCAATCCATCACAGATAAACGATTTGTTTTTATGAATCACTACTTTATTATTAAATAATACTTATTAAGAGTCTTTAAATAAACAAGCTATAGATATCAAATTCCTTTTAAGTCTAAGAACATAAAAACAATCTTTCAAAACTAAAATCCTATAATTATCAAAGCAAAGATGGAAGTCTCCCACTGCTTCAGCCAACACCAAGGATCCATCGCTCATCCGCAACGTGAAGTCCTCATGCAGTAGACTTCTCGTTTCTTTGAACTCCTACAAAGAAATACAAACATGATTAGTTGCTTTAGAATCTATAACCTAAGTGTCACTTGATTCTTCAACTAAAAAAGTTTTAATAACCAGAAGTTCACACTTATGTCCTCAGGAAAGAAAGTCCTTGCAATTTAACTTCCCACAGTAGAAGCCTAACCTTCCCACAGTAAAAGTACTTTAGCTTCTTTGGGTTCTTTTTCTTCTTCTTCTTGTTCTTGCCATTCGCAAAGACATAAGATTTTCCCTTCTTAGCTCTCCGTTTCCTTCATTCTCTGGATTAGGATTAGAACCGAATACAGCTGCCAAGTTGGCTTTACCACTCACAGGAGTTTCCTTGATCAGATTTTTAAACTCCTATAATTGCTTCATCAGTTCTGTTAAGATCATATCTTGTCTATTGCACAAATTATATGAAGCTCTAAACAAGATGAACACCTTTGACAGAGTCTCAAAGACCATAGTCATCTATTGATCAACATTAATGTCAGCTCCATGAGTTTAAGCCTCAGCAAGATAACTGATTACTAACATCATATGCTACTTCACAAAAGTCCACGGTCTATGCTTGTAGTTCAAAAGTTTCTAAAGAGCCCCTTGCCATTTTGTTAAGGCTTGGCCTCCAAACATGTCTTCAAGATTTTCCAAAATCTGCTTCGTAGTCTCATAATTTTCATGTTGATTCTACAGCACGTTATTCATGCTAGCCATTGTTGGAAAAACGAGTATGTAATGGAATTTTAAAAATTTTAAATCAGAGTATTTTTCAAAATACAAGTTTGACATGCTATATATATAAATTAATTAGATCTTACTAACCTTTGTATGCTGAAGAGCTCCAGCAATCAGTGATAACAAGAACGTTCCAAAAGGGCTTCAACCAATTGGTTTTTTTTGCTATTCTCTATCCACAATCGAAGTGTGTATAGGCACACATCGTACAGCTCTTCTCCGATGACTCGTTTTTCAACCAATTGAGAAGTCCTAGAGCCAAGGTTCGTAATTATGAATAAAAGCTCTCAAAGAGTTTCAGAGTATCTAACACCGAAGTACTTACTCTTAACTTCTCAACTAATCTAAATAACTGAGAAAACTTACTCCCTATTTATAGAGGTCGAACCCAGGTAAGTCATGTGGCGACCCTCACTTACGTGGCCATCACTTAACTTAACTTGGTCTTAAACTTAAACATACTTAATAATAAAGTACAAAATTTCAGGATAAATTTTTTTTTTAAATTTTTTTTAAATGGATTCTTGTTGCGGAATCCATGGCATTAAACCTTAGAAGGAATAATAACTGTTTTTCTAAAATTTAATAACATATGAGTTCTTAAAGATAAAGAATTCTCAACGTGTAACTTTAAAAGATATAATAATAATTTCTTAAAACTTAATTTCGTAAACCGAATATAATCACTTTATCAACGTGATGATAACGTAATATTAATAATTACGTTTTAACATAACCATAGTAATTTCTTGAAGTATAACTATAATAATTTCCTTGAACTTTTCCTTTTAAAACATAAGGATGGTTATCTATCAACTATTACTTT
>CAMOHE010045390.1:3473-20119 GCA_946598075.1 Artocarpus hirsutus | reverse complement strand
CAAGATGAACACCTTTGACAGAGTCTCAAAGACCATAGTCATCTATTGATCAACATTAATGTCAGCTCCATGAGTTTAAGCCTCAGCAAGATAACTGATTACTAACATCATATGCTACTTCACAAAAGTCCACGGTCTATGCTTGTAGTTCAAAATTTTCTAAAGAGCCCCTTGCCATTTTGTTAGGGCTTGGCCTCCAAACATGTCTTCAAGATTTTTCAAAATCTGCTTCGTAGTCTCATAATTTTCATGTTGATTCTACAGCATGTTATTCATGCTACCCATTGTTGGAAAAACGAGTACGTAATGGAATTTTAAAAATTTTAAATCAGAGTATTTTTCAAAATACAAGTTTGACATGCTATATATATAAGTTAATTAGATCTTACTAACCCCTGTATGCTGAAGAGCTCCAGCAATCAATGATAACAAGAATGTTCCAGAAGGGCTTCAACCAACTGGCCTTCTTTGCTATTCTCTATCCACAATCGAAGTGTGTATAGGCACACATCGTACAGCTCTTCTCCGATGACTCATTTTTCAACCAATTGAGAAGTCCTAATGCCAAGGTTCGTAATTGTGAATAAAAGCTCTCAGAGAGTTTCAGAGTATCTAACACCGAAGTACTTACTCTTAACTTCTCAACTAATCTAAATAACTGAGAAAACTTACTCCCTATTTATAGAGGTCGAACCCAGGTAAGTCATTATTAGATAAGGCCTCAAAAATTCAAATCTTGATCAACTTTTGATAAAATCGCATAAAAAACATGTAATCAAATTATTGTTAGATCAGCAGGCTGAACTAATAGATCGGCCTGTCAAACTTACTCAATTAGCAGTTTGAACTAGCTAATCGACCTGCCAAACTTGCGATAATATAATCCCTAAGAATTTTTTATTTTCCACCCGAGATTCTTTGAATAGAGCCTCAATTTTAATTCAAGTAACCTAATATAGAAATTATCTGATTAAAATAGTCATATCTAGATAATCTCAAGGAAAAAAAATATTCTTAATAATTCAATAAGTTTATCTTGAATTAATTTTATAAAATTAATTCAACCGATAAACAGACGTAAATTATCTAATCCTATCAAATTTCAGCCAATCTAATAATTTAACATAAGTCATCAATTTATTAGAAAAGCACGTCGTATCATTACAAGATTTATTATAAGCTAGCAAAGGGAACCTGATGGACCTCTATAGTTCAAACTCTGATAATTCTAAAATATAATATTCCATGTATACATTTTATAATTATCAACTCTAATGCTACTCCACTAAAAACTTAGAGCTACATCTCGAACTATATAAAATTACAAAGCCCAAATTAGCTAAGTGTCCATGGCACATCATAATGTGTCGTATCCCCATGGGATATTTATAATCGGCTTAAGGATAAATTCTATTTTACCTTCCCGATTGTTTTTATCTTACGTTCCGTTATCTTACCATTGAAAAACTTACCATCCAAAGATAGTATACCATTTGATTACACCCATGCATCCAAATGATTGAGTGCTCCAGTTGTTCAATTATAGGATAACGTATGTAAGAGAATATCATTGATTCCACCAATGGAGCTATGGATTCCATATCTATGAATAACAGGTCTATGCTATAAAGAGTCATGCCTTCAACATACCAGTATGCGTACCATCACAAAGTCAAGCTAACACCCTTTGGTACATCAAAAAATATAAGGCAAGATAACAAGCCCATTACTCATTTCAAGATTAAGATGCAACCATATGATTGTCTAAAGTGAATTGATTTGCATAGATGAAATTATTAATCTAAATCAATTCCACTTTATGTCTCGATCCAACACATCATCACCTATGACAATGTACCAATGTTTTTACACATGTAGTCCAACTCCAATGGCCAAAACAAGCCATTTCCCATCAAGGATGTAGACAACATAATAATCTTAGCATGAATAAAGTGCCCAACTTTATTTCCTTGATTGCGGATCTTATGATTTAGACCATTACCTTTCGAATCATGTTTTCTATATAATCTGTCCATCATATGCTTAATTTTTAAAGGTTTAGACTGACAGTATCAGACTTTTGTTTGCTTAACATACATGCAACAAATATGAACGTAAAGAGGACATCATTTGGTATATGCACAATGAATAAATTCTTTATTGATAAAATATCTCCAAAAACATATTACAACATTTCAATCCTTAGGGCACACATTTTTAACAATCTTTCACTTACACTAAATGAGTAAATATGACATATCACGCGTCCCTATAGCTTCTACGTGCCTCTCGAAAACCCTCGCAATTAGTGTCGTCATGAATGGAACAACTAAATTGTTCTCAGATGCGATTTTGCATATAGCAACATGCCACCCATAACGGAGTCCTTTATCACATGATACTTTTGATAAATATGCTTACTCTTCCTCTGAAATCTTGGTGTTTTAGCATTAGCTATCGCTGCAGTTTTATCATAATACAGCGATACTGCCTTATCCATGCTAAGAACTACCTTAAGATCCCTAAGGAACTTGCGGAGCCATACTGCTTCTTTCGAAGCATCACTAGTTGCCATATACTCAGCTTCCATTATTAAATCCAAAGTACAATCCTGCTTGACACTTCTCCAAACAATGGCACTACCACTCAGAGTAAACACAAAACCAGAAGTTGATTTCCCCAAATCTAGATAGGATTGTAAATCTGAATTAGTGTATCCTGAAGGTGTTAAATCCTCCCCTAAATATACAAGCATATACCCTCGAGTCCTTCTTAAGTACTTGAAAATATGCTTGACTACAACCTAGTGATTTGGTCCCAGACCCGACTGAAACCGACTTACTATCCTGACCGTATAACTAATATCCAGTCATGTGCAAAACATGGCATACATGAGACTACCCAATACCGAAGCATAAGGCACCTTCTTCATGTATTCTCTTTCTTCATCAGACTTTGGCAAGTCTTTCTTAGAAAGAGTAATTCAAGACCTAGATAGTTGCCTACCTTTCTTGGAATCCTACATTGCAAACCTCTTGAGAATTTTATCTTTGTAGCTTGCTTAGGATAAAGCTATTATTTTGCTCTTCCTATCTCGAAAAATCTAGGTACAAAGAACATAATTAGCTTCACCCAAGTCTTTCATGTCAAATTGCTTGGTCAACCATAATTTGACTGATGACAATGCCCAAACGTCCCTACCTTCCCATCCTTAATGTGTTTGTAAACACATGGTTTGTCCACATTTTTTTGAACCTATAAATCTTGATCACCTAATCAAATTTTATGTTCCAAGAATGGAAAGCTTGCTTAAGTCTATAAATTGACTTTAGGAGCCTATAAACCTTACCCTCTTGGCCCATAGCCTTGAACCTGTCTGATTGTACCAAATATATGGACTCATCAAGATAGCCATTTAAAAAGGCCGTCTTGACATCCATCTGTCAAATCTTTTAATCGAGAGTGGCAGCTATGGACAAAAGAATGTAGATGGACTTAAGCATGGCTACAGGCGAAAAGGTTTCTTCGTAATCAATTCCTTCCTTTTGCGTGTATCCCTTCACTACCAGTCGAGCCTTATAGGTTTTGACTTTTCTATCTGCTTCTCTCTTTTTCTTATAGAACTACTTACACCTTGTAGGTTTCACCCCTTTGGGAAGATCTACAAGTTCCCAGACCCTATTACTCTCCATAGACTTTGTTTCAATGTTCATGACTTCTATCTAGAGTTTTGAATCAACATCCTCCATAGCCTTTTTGTAAGTGTAAGGATCCCTATCATGTTCATCTAGTTCAACCAAAAATGCCTCACCATTAAACATATACCTCTTGAGTTGATGCTCGGTCCTTCCACTATGTTGAAGCCCCTTAAGTTGTTGTTTGGTTGGTTTTTCTACATGATTGGATTGGTTTCTACTTGAATCCCCAGAGAGATCGAATCACTTTTCAACTCCTTGAGTACTACTTTACTTCAAGGCTTAAAGTCGTTCATGTAACTTTCCTCAAGGAAAGTTACATTTGTTGAAACCATGCCTTTAGGTTATAGAAATAACCCTCTTTAGTTTCTTTTGGATATCCTACAAACACACAAACTTTTGAACGTACTCTAACTTATTTGCTACCTTATATAGTACACAAGCTAGACATTCCCATATGCAAATATGGTTTAAGGATGCCTTCTTCCCTGTCCACAACTCATGAGGTGTTTTAGGAACCAATTTTGAAGGCATATTGTTCAAAAGATAACATGCGGTTTGTAGTGCATATCCCCAAAAGGATAAATGCAATGATGAATAACTCATCATAGACCTGACCATGTCCAACGAAGTTCTATTTCTTCTCTCAGCTACGCCATTTTGCTGCAAAGTGCCCGGCGTAGTCAAATAGGATAAAATCCCATTCTCTAGTAAGTATTCTAGGAACTCATCGGAGATGTATTCACCACCTCGATCAGATAGAAGTGCCTTTATGGGTTTACCTAATTGCTTTTTCATTTCAACCCAAAACTCCCAGAACTTATCAAAAGTTTCACTTTTATGATGCGTTAGGTAGACATACCCATACATTAAGTAGTCATCAATAAAAGCAACAAAGTACTTATACCTTCCTCGTGCCCGGATGTTCATAGCACCACAAACTGTTAGAAAAATAGTATGCAGTAGAATTTTAAAATTTTTGTATCAAAGTATTTTCTAAAACACAAGTTTGACACGCTATATGCATAAATTAACTAGATCTTACTAACCTTTGAATGCTGAAGAACTCCCACAATCCATGAAGAAAAGTAACATTTTAGAAGAGCCTCAACCAACTAGTCTTTTTGCTATTCTCTATCCACGATTAGAGTGAGTGTGAGCTCACGTCATTTAGCTTTTCCCTAGGTAACTCTCCTTTCAACCAATTGAGAAATACCCAAAGTTATAATTTGTGATTTATGAATGATAGCTTTTCGAGGAGTTTTAGAGTCTCCCTAACAAAGTCTCACTCCAGATTTCTTAACTAATCTGAATAATAATAAGACTCACTCCCCTTTTATAGAGGTTGGGCTTAGAAGTTAGTCCTTATCAAATAAGGCCTCAAAAATTCAAATCAAAATCAAATCAGAATCAAAATCTAACAAAATCTACGTGAAAACACGTGATCCTTTTATCGCCCGGTTGGTAGGCCAAACTGGCAAATTGGCCTGCCGAACCTCCTTAATTGATAGGCCGAACTTAAAGATTGGCCTTTCAAACTTCTGATAAATGATCCTTGCGAGTCTTTATTTCCCACTTGAGATTCTTAGGATAGAGCCTCAGTTTTAATTCAAATAATACAATAGAAAAGTTATCTAATTAAAACAGTCATATCTAGATAATATCTAGAAAAATAAATATTCTTGATAATTCAACTAGTTATCTTGAATTAATTCAAAATTAATCCAACCGATAAACAGACATGAATTATCTGATCCCAATAATTCAACAAGTTTATCTTAAATTAATTTTATCACAAACTTAATTAAACCGATAAACAACCATGAATTATCTGATTTTATCGAATTTTAGCCATCTGATAAATCTAACAGAAGTCACCAATAATTAAAAAAACACGCCGTATCGTTACAAGATTTTTGTGAGCTAGCAAAGGAGACCAAATGGACCTATATAGTTTAAGTTCTTGATAATTATGAAACCCAATATCCTAGATATACATTTCATAATTATCAACTCCAATGCTACTCCACTAAAAGTTTAGAGCTACATTCTCGAACTATATAAAATTACAAAGCTCGTATAGTTAAGTCTCTATGAGATATCATAATGTATTGTATCCCCATAGAATTATCCATAATTGGCTTAAGGACAAGTTCTATCTTACCTTCCTAATTATTTTTCTCTTATGTTTGATTATCTCACTATCAAAAAACTTACCATCTATAGACGGTATACCATTTAGTTACACCTATGTATTCAAATGGTTGATCGCTTTAGTTTTTCAATTATAAAATAACACACATAAGAGGATATCACTACTCCTAAATAGGAGCTATGGATTCCATATCTATGAATAACAGGTCTACACTATCAAGAGTTATGCCTCTAACGTACCAACATGCGTACCACTATTAAATTATGGATGTCATCCTTTGGTATATCAAAAGACATAAGTCAAGACAACAGGCCCACTATTCATCTCAAGATTAAGATATAATACAAATAATTGTCTAAAGTGAATCGATTTACTGAGATAGAATTTTTAATCCAAATCAATTCACTTTATATTCTGATCCAACACATCGTCACCCATGACAACGTGCCAATGTTTCTATTTACGGAATCCACCTCCAATGGTCAAGACAAACCATCTCCCAATAGAGATATAGACAATATAACATTCTTTACATGAATAAAGTGCCTAACTTTATTCCCTCGATTATGGATCTTATGATTTAGATCGTTACCTTAAAAATCATGTCTTCCGCATAATCTGTCCATCATATGCCCAACTCTTAAAGGTTTAGACCGACAATCTCAGACTCTTGTTTGCTTAACATATATTCAACAAATACGAAAGTAAAGAGGACAAGATTTGGTTTATAAATAACAAATAAATTCTTTATTGATAAAAATGTCTCCAAAAATATATTACATTTTTACTCCTTAGGACATACACCTCTAACAATCTCCCACTTGCACTAAGTGAGTAAATATGGCAAATCTCGCATCCTCATAGCTTCCACATGCCTCTCAAAGACTCTCCCAGTAAGTATCTTCGTGAATGGATAAGCTAAATTGTCCTCTGACGTGATTTTGCACACTGTAATAGCCTGCCCTTGATGAAGTCCCTTATGACATGATACTTTCAGTCAATATGCTTACTTTTCTTGTGAAATCTTGATTTTTCAACATTAGCTACCACCGCATTGTTATCATAATACAGTGATACCACCTTATCCATACCAGGAACTACCTCAAGATCCCTAAGGAACTTACGGAGTCAAACTACTTCTTTTAAAACATCACTACCTGCCACATACTTGGCCTCCATCGTTGAATCTAAAGTGCAATCTTTCTTCACACTTCTCCAACTGATGGCACCGCCGCCCAGAGTAAACACAAAACTAAAAGTCGATCTCCTTGAATCTAGACAGGATTGAAAATTCGAGTCAGTATATCCTAAAGGAGTTAAGCCCTCACCCAAATACGCAAGCATATGACCTTGAGTTCTTTTTAGGTACTTGACAATATGCTTTACCACAACCCAGTGGTTTGGTCCTAGATCTGCCTAAAATCAACTTACAATCTTGATAGCATAACAAATATCTAGTCATGTACAAAGCATGGCATACATAAGACTACCTACTACTGAAGCATAAGAAACCTTCTTCATATATTCTCTTTCTTCCTCAAACTTTGGCGAGTTTTTCTTAGAAAGAGTAATTCTAGACCTAGATGATTGCCCACCTTTCTTAGAATCCTGCATTGTAAACCTTTTGAGAATTTTATCTATGTAGCCGACTTAAGACAAAGCTACCATTTTGTTCTTCCTATCCTTAAAAATCTAGATACTGAGAACAAAATTAGCCTCACCCAAGTCCTTCATGTCAAACTGCTTGGTCAACTATAATTTGACCGATGACAATGCCCTAACATCATTGCCAATTAGCAGAATGTCATTTACATAGAGCAGTAGAAAAACTACCTTACCATTCTTAATATATTTGTACATACATGGTTCATCCACATTTTTTGAGAACCCATAAGTCTTGATCACTTGATCAAATGTTATGTTCCAAGAACGGGAAGCCTGCTTAAGTCCATAAATCAACTTTAGCAGCTTACAAACCTTACCCTCTTGACCCTTAACCTTGAACCCGTCCGGTTGTTTCATATAAATGGACTCATCAAGATAACCATTTAGAAAAGCTGTCTTGACATCCATCTATCAAATCTCGTAATCAAGAGCAGCAACTATGGACAAGAGAATCCAGTTGGACTTAAGCATGGCTACAGGAGAAAAGGTTTCCTCGTAATCAATTCATTCCTTTTGTATGTATCCCTTAGCTACCAGTCTAGCTTTAAAGGTTTCAACCTTTCCATCCACTCCTCTTTTCCTCTTGCAGATCCAATATACACCCTATGGGTTTTACCCTTTTAAGAAGATCCACAAGCTCCTAGACCTGATTAGTTTTCATAGACTTCATCTCTGTGTTCATGGCCTCTGTTTAGAATTTTGAATCAACATCCTTCATAACCTCTACATAAGTGTAAGGATCTCTATCATATTCATCCGGTTCAGCCAAGAAGGCCTCACCATTGAATATATACCTTTCGGGTTGACGCTCGATCCTCCAACTACGTCGAAGTCCCTTAGGTTGTTACTCAGGTTCGTTTGATTTTTCTACACCGATTGGAGTGGTTTCTACCGAAACCCCTAGAGTGATTGGATTACTCTTAACTCCTTAAGCACTACTTTGTTTCGAGGGTTAAAGTCATCCATGTAACTCTCCTCAAGAAAAGTTATATGAGTTGAAACCACGACTTTATTTTCCTTTGGGTTATCGAAATAACCTCTTTTATCCCTTTTGAATATCCTACAAACACGTAAACTTTTGAACGTGCTTCCAACTTATTCGTATCCTTAAATAAAACATAAACCGGACATGCCCATATGCAAATATGGTTTAAGGATGTCTTCTTGCCCATCCACAACTCATGAGGAGTTTTAGGGACTAAATTTGAAGGCACATTGTTCAAAAGATAACATGCGGTTTATAATGCATATCCCCAAAAGGATAAAGGCAATGATGAATAACTTATCATGGACCTGATCATGTCCAATAAAGTCTTATTTCTTCTATTTGCTACGCCATTTTGCTACAAAGTGCCCGACGCAGTCAAATGAGATAAAATCGTATTCTCTAATAAGTGTCCTAAGAACTCATCAAAAAGGTATTCACTACTTCGATCGTATCGAATTGCCCTTATGGGCTATCCAATTGCTTTTCCACTTCAGCTTGAAACTCCCTGAACTTGTCATAAGTTTTGCTTTTGTGGTGCGTTAGGCACATATACCTATATCTTGAGTAATCGTTAATAAAAGTGATGAAGTACTCATACCCTCCTCATGCCTGGATGTTTATCGGTCTGCAAACATCACTATGCACAAGTTCTAGAACCACTTTGGCCCTATTGCCCTTAGACCTGAATGACCTTTTGGTCATTTTACCCTCCAAACAAGATTCACATTAAGGTATAGATTCTACCTTTAAGTGACTTAAAGGTCCATCCCTTACCAATCTTTGAATCCTATTCAGGTTAATATGGCCAAGGTGCAAATGCCAAAGATAAGTCTTATTAGAGTGAGATGTTTTAAGTCTTTTAGAGTTATTATCATTCATCTCAGCATTAAGCAGTAAGTTCATCTTAGGTTTGATAAAATATAGATTATTTTGCATCTATCTAGAATAGCTAAAAGATTTGTTTTTACGAATCACCACTTTATTATTAAAAGAAACCAAATAGGAGTCTTTAAATAAACAAGCTACAGAAATTAAATTCCTTTTAAATTTAGGAACATGAAAACAATCTTGTTTATATTCCTATAATTATCAAAATATAGATGGACGTCTCCCACTGCTTCAGCTAAGACCAAGGATCCATCATTCATTTGAAGCGTGAAGTCTTTATGAAGCAAACTTCTCGTTTCTTTGAACCCCTGTAGAGAAACACAAACATGATTAGTTACACCAGAATCTATGACCTAAATGTCACTAGATTTCTCAACTAAACAAGTTTCTAAATTTAAAAGATCACACCTACCTACTCGGGAAAGGAAGTCCTTGCAATTCTTGTTACTATGCCCGACCTTCCCACAGAAGAAGCACTTTAACTTCTTTAGGTTTTTCTTCTTCTTCTTCTTGCTCTTGTTGTTAGCAGGAATAGAAGACTTCATGTTCTTAGCTCGTTGTTTCTTTCCATTCTCAGGGTTGGGATTGGAACCAAAAGCAGTTGCTAAATTAGCCTCGCCACCAACAGGAGACTCCCTGATCAGTAGTTTGAACTCCTGTAACTGTTTCATTAATTCTGTTAAGGTCATATCCCTCCTATTACTTAAATTAAAAGTATCCCTAAATAGGATAAACTCTTTAGATAGAGTCTCAAAAACCATAGTCATCTGAGTTTCAACATCGATGTCAGCTCCATTGGTTTGTGTCATAGTGAGGTAACCATGACCAACATCATGTGCTACTTTACAAATGCCCCCAGTCTCTATTTATAGTTCACGAGTTTCTAAAGCGCCCCTTGTGGCTTTGTTAGGGCTTGGTCTCTAAACATGTCTTTTAGATTATCGAAGATCTGTCTAGTTGTCTCATAATTCTCATGTTGAGCCTGCAGCATGTTGTTTATACTGGCCATAACATAGCAACGGGCCTGATCATTAGCATCTTTCCAACAATTATATGCTTGAATTTGATCGTTGGTGGAATTTCCTGTAGGCTCGGGAGGACAAGGGGTTGTCAGCATAAATTTTAATTTCTCAAAGGATAGGACGTTGTCCAAGTTATGTTTCCAATCATTATAATTCTCTCCGGTTAATTGATTTTTGTCAAGTATTGATGATAAGGTGTTTTTAGACATTTTTAATTTATAATAAAGAATCATATACCAAACATAAGCAAACATATCACAATAATTTAGTAAGATAACACAATTATGTAAAAACATGCAAATATGTTTATGTGTCTAAACCTTGAAAATATCACAACCTTACAATGATAATTCTCAACTTAGAATTCAACAAGCTCCTAGGGAAGTAATGCCAAATTCAATCAGGAATACGAATCCCGTCCTGATTAATATATGCCATCCAAGACCTGTATAATCCAGCATATATTAATAATCATTTCTTTGGCTATTAATTTTATTAAGAGAGCTCCTAGGGGAGGTTAATAATAAAATTAAGATGAGTGTATAACTATTGTTTCAATATTTTATCCATTATTTAGAATCACCACCTAGGTGTGCAATCGTAAATCATGCTAAAATACCTTAGCCTCTCGGAGATCTAACCCGGTACATGATGAAGTCTTTTCTTAGGTGTTGAAACCACCATGTGTTGCCTATAGACCAATGATGGAGGCCTTAGGTCCTCTCTTCAAAAACCTTCTTCCACTCAATCTTTTGAAATCAAGGTCTTATTTAAAAAACATGCATAAACAATTTTAAATGAGCGGCACTCCTCATTTTATATGACATGTTATCAATATACATGGAAAATCATATTATAATGCAGACATGCAAAGCAATCAAGCAAAGCTACAAGCAAAATAATAATAAATAACCATAATATTATAGTTCCACCTTAGAGAATAAAAACAAATATTACAAGAGAATAATAGAAACATATTGTCGATTCTTCATCCTTGAATCCTCAAGCTATATCCTTCTTCATGTAATGCCTATCTTCAAGTCTTTAATCCCATATAAATCGAATACTCTATATTTCCAGTCAAATCTTAATTTTAATGTTTCTTATAATTGTCCCAAAAATAAAATTAAAATTGCATCAAAAATTGCACATTTTCAGGAAAAAATTTTCAACTCTCTACCAGTAAGCTAATCTATGTGATTGGCCTATCAGTCATGACCCACCAGCCTGCCAATCTTGAAAATCAGCCTACCGGTCATGATAGATCGGCTTACCAAACCTGGAGTTTGGCCTACCACCAGAGCTACCTGATTTTTGCCCTATAGACGGCTTGTTGAACCCAAAATCTGGCTTGCTGATTCTGCGACCATCAACCTACCGAACCAAGAGGTTCGACATACCGACCGAGCAAAGATTGCCTCTTTCTAGAAAATATAATTTTTAATACAATTCATCAATTTTATTTTCAATAATTCAAAAACATAAAATTAGATACTCAGGATATATCTAGGAACGCTATCATCCATCTCCTAAATCAGTCTTCTCTGAATAATTATTAGATTACAAAATTGTTACAAATTTAAAATTAAATAATAACTCCTAGACGGAGATGAAGTCTGCCATCTAATTACATGAAAAACTTAGATACACATTCTAACCTCTAAGAAACCATAACCTATATAAATTAATTAATTAATAATTAATTAGATAATAATTTAATCAACCATAATTAATTAATAAATATTCACCACATAATCCATGACAACATAAAAAAATATATAGAAACCTAGAGTGCCAACTCTGTTATAAAATTAAATTCAAACATAGGAGAGGTCAAGATCACATCATTTATATGTATAGCATGATCACAAACTTGCAAATTTATGTAAAAATCATGGCTCTAATACCAATTGTTGGAAAAATAGTACACATTAGAATTTTAAAATTTTTATATCATAGTATTTTTCAAAACACAAGTTTGACATGCTATATGCATAAATTAACCAAATCTTATTAACCTTTAAATGCTGAAGAACTCCCACACTTCATGAGAAGAAGTAACGTTCTAGAAAAGCTTCAACCAACTGGTCTTCTTTGTTATTCTCTATCCACAATCATAGTGAATATGGACTCACGTCGTTCAGCTTTTCCTCAGGTAACTCTCCTTCCAACCAATTAAGAAATACCCAAAGCTATAATTTGTGAATGATAGCTCTTCAGGGAGTTTTAGAGTCTCACTAACAGAGTCTCACTTTAGATTTCTCAACTGATCTAAATAATAATGAGACTCATTCTCCTTTTATAGAGGTTGGGCCTAGGAGTCAGTCCTTATCAGACAATGCCTCAAAAAATTGAATCAAAATCAAATCAGAATCAATATCTAATAAAATCTATGTGAAAATACGTGATACTTTTATCACCCGGTCGGCAGGCTGAACTATAGGCATGTCGACCCTCCTCAATTAGCAAACCAAACTTAAAGATCGATATGCCGAACCTCCGATAAAAGATTCCTGTGAATCTTTATTTCTTACTCGAGATTCTTAAGATAGAGCCTCAGTTTTAATTCAAATAACTCAATCGAGAAGTTATCTGATTAAAACAGTCATATCTAGAAAATCTCTAGGAAAATAAATATTCTTGAGAATTCAACAAGTTTATCTTGAATTAATTCAAAATTAATTCAACTAATAAACAGACATGAATTATCTGATTTCGATAATTCAACAAATTTATCTTGAATTAATTTTATCACAAAATTAATTTAACCGATAAACAAACACGAATTATCTGATTTTACTGAATTTCAGCCAATCTGATAAATTTAACATAAGTCACCAATTATTGGAAAAACACACTGTATTGTTATTGGATTTTTGTGAGCTAGCAAAGGGGATCAAATGGACCTATGTAGTTCAAGCTCTTGATAATTATGAAACTCAATATCCCAGATGTACATTTCATAATTATCAACTCCAATGCTACTCCACTAAAAGCTTGGAGCTACACTCTCGAACTATATAAAATTTGCGAAGCCCATATAGCTAAATCTTCATGAGATATCATATTGTATGGTATCCCCATAGGATTATCCATAATCAACTTAAAGACAAGTTCTGTCTTACCTTCCTGATTATTTTTCTCTTATGTTCCATTATCTCATTATCAGAAAACTTACCATCCATAGACAATATATCATTTAGTTACACCTATGTATCCAAATGATTGATTGCTTTGGTTTTTTAATTACAAAATAATACATATAAGAGGATATCACTACTCCTAAAGAGGAGCTATGGATTCCATATCTATGAATAGCAGCTCTATGTTATCAAGAGTTATGCCTCCAATGTAACATGCGCACCACTATTAAATTGTGGCTGTCACCCTTTGGTATAACAAAAAACATAAGTCAAGACAACAGGCTCACTATTCATCTTAGGATTAAGATACAATACAAATGATTGGCTAAAGTGAATCAATTTGTCGAGACAGAATTATTAATCCAAATTAATTCACTTTATGTCCCGATCCAGCACATCGTCACATGTGACAATGTGCCAATGTTTCTATTCACGAAGTTCACCTCTGATAGTCAAGACAAACTATCTCCTTTCAAAGATATAGACAACATTACAATCTTTATATAAATAAACTGTCTATCTTTATTCTCTTGATTGCGGATCTCATAATTTAGACTATCACCTTAAGAATCATGTCTTTCACATAATATGTCCATCATATGCCCAATTCTTAAAGGTTTAGAACGACAGTCTCATAGTAGTGTTTGCTTAACATACATTTAACACATATGAATATAAAGAGGACAAGATTTGGTATATGAATAATAAATAAATTCTTTATTGATAAAAATGTCTCCAAAAACATATTATATTATTACTCCTTAGGGCATACATGTCTAACACAAACATCACTATGCACAAGTTCTAGAATTTCTTCGGCTTATTGCCCTTAGACCCTAATGGCCTTTTGGTCATTTTACCCTCCAAACAAGATTCACATTATGGTATAGATTCTACCTTTAAGTGGCCTAAAGGTCCATCCCTTAAACCTTTGAATCGTATTCAAGCTAAAATGACTTAATCGTAAGTACCAAAGATAAGCCTTATTAGAGTGAAAAGTCTTAAGTCTTTTACAGTTATTATCATTAGCCTTAGTATTAAGGAGTAAGTCCATCTTAGGTTTGATAAAATATAGATTGTTTTCCATCCAACCATCACAGATAAAAGATTTTTTTTTTTTTTTACGAATCACCACTTTATTACTAAAAGAAACTAAATAAGAATTTTCAAATAAACAAGCTATATATATTAAATTCCTTTTAAGTTTATGAACATAAAAACAATTTCGCAAAACTAAAATCCTATAAGAACATAAAAACAATCTCGCAAAACTAAAATCCTATAATTATCAAAATAAAGATGGACGTTTCCCACTGCTTCAGCCAACACTAGGGATTCATCGCCCATCTGCAATGTGAAGTCCTCATGCAAAAGACTTCTCGTTTCTTTGAACTTCTACAGAGAAATACATACATGATTAGTTGCTCTAGAATCTATGACCCAAGCGCCACTTGATTCCTTAACTAAACAAGTTTCAATAACCAAAAGTTTACACTTACGTCCTCAGGAAAGGAAGTCCTTGCAATTATTTTTGATATGCCAAACCTTCCCACAGTAGAAGCAATTCAGCTTCTTTAGGTTCTTTTTCTTTTTCTTCTTCTTCTTGTTCTTGCCATTCGCAAAAACAAAAGATTTTTTTTCTTCTTGTTCTTGCCATTCACAAAAACAAAATATTTTTTGTTCTTAACTCTCTGTTTCCTCTATTCTCTAGAATAGGATTGGAACTAGATGCAGCCGCCTAGTTGGTCTCACCACCTGCAAGAGTTTTCTTGATCAAATTTTTGAACTCCTATAACTGCTTCATTAGCTCCATTAAGGTCATATCCTGTCTATTGCTCAAATTGTATGAAGCTCTAAATGGGATGAACTCCTTTGATAGAGTCTCTAAAAACTTAGTCATCTATGACTCGGCATCGATATCAGCTCCATGGGCTTGAGCCTCAGTGAGGTAACCCATGACTAACATCATATGACCTTTACACGTGTTCCCAGCTTTATTTGCAGTTCAAAAGTTTTCAAAGTGCCCCTTGCTGTTTTGTTATAGCTTGACCTCCAAACATGTCTTCAAGATTATCCATGATCTGTTTTGCAGTCTCATAATCTTCATATTGAGCCCGCAACATATTATTCATGCTAGCCATCACATAGCAACGGGCCTAATTGTTAGCATCTTTCCAGCGATCATATGCTTAGATTTGCTCATTAGTGGATTCCTGGTAGGTTAGGGAGGACACAATGTCGTTAGCATAAATTTTAGTTTCTCAAATGATAGGACAAAATTTAGGTTCCTCTTCCACTCATTGTAATTCTCACCAGTTAATTGGTTTTTATCAAATATCGAAGATAAAGCATTTTTAGACATTTTAATCTATAATAAAGATCATATTACCAAATATACACAAACATTCTATAATAGTTTAGTAAGACAACACAATCAAGTAAATAAACAACTGTATTTATGTGTCAAAGCTTTGAAAATATCATAACTTTATAATCATAATTCCTAACTCAGAATTCAACAAGCCGCCTAGGGGAGACTTGCCAAACTCAATTAGGAACAAGGATTGCCTCATATTAATATATGCCATCCAAGACCCGTTTGATCCAGCATATATTAACAATCATTTTCTTTAGCTATTAATTTTATTAATAGAGCTCCTATGGGAGGTTAATAATAAAATTAACTTGAGTATATAACTATCATTTCAACTATTTTATCCATGATCTATAATCGCTATCTTAGGATGCCCAACGATAGATCATGCTAAAATAAATTATTCTTTTGAAAATCCAACCCGATACATGATGAAATCCATTCATAGGGGTCTGGACCACCATGTACTACCTATGGACCAACGATGGAGATCGTAGGTCATCTCTTCAAAAACTTTCTCTCACTTAATCTTTTAAAAAACCAAGGTTTAATTTTAAAACATGCATGAATAATTTTTAATGGATGGCACTCCTTAGTCTATATAACATGTTATCAACATACATGGTAAAACATTTATAATACAGATAAGTAAAACGATAATGCAAAGTCACAAGCAAAATAATAATAAATAACCATAATATTATGGTTCTACCCTA
>CAMOHE010045389.1:9389-22681 GCA_946598075.1 Artocarpus hirsutus | reverse complement strand
TCTTCCCTAGATGCTACTGTGGATATTGTTTCAAACAATTCTATGTCCACACAAGCATTTATGAAGGAGCTCCGGAACTTGCCTTTTAAGGCTCAGCAAGGTCAAAGCAACACTGTAGCAGAAGAGCATAGAACCGACTTTGGAAAGGGGATTGGATCTTTGCATGTAAATCGTACAAAAGATTGGATTGGGAAAACTTCAGCTCACTTAGATAAGCTACTGGCTGCAACTTTTCCAGATGTAAAATATATACTCCTTTGATTTTATGCTAGTTATTTCTATGACTTGTCGTGGTTCATTCTTTTTCCCGCCCTTTTCTCAATATTTATTGATTAAATCTGTCAAATGTTTGTCAGATGTGTATTCATCCAGCAAAAAGAGTGCGGCAAGGACTTCTAGTTGCCATTCAGGGTCTGCTATCAAAGTGCAGGTGCACGCTGAAAAAGAGCAGATTGATGCTTTTGGTAAGCCAAGAACCAGATAACTTAGTTTCTTTAAAATTGATTTTTTTTTCCCTTTTGTAAAAGAAAATATATCCTAACATGATATGCTCTGGACACCTATATTTCTATTCCATTCAGAGAATATGAGTGCAAGGTTTCTCCCGTGAAAATTGGTCACTAACATAATACTTTTTGATTTACTGTGGCTGCATGCTACATAGATCTTACCGTTTTTCTATTTATGTTCTCATTTGCATATAAAGATCGCCCTTTAACCTCTCAAAGAAATTATAAGAAGTCCTCTCTTCCCCAAGTATTTATTGTGTGTCTCAACTTGCCTCTGTGCAGGAGTGTTTATGTGCTTTGGTTGTTGATGAATCTGAAGAGCTTTCAGCAGCCGCACAGGAGTACCTTGAACGTTCACTCTTGTCTATGGGCAAAAAGCAACTGGAGCAGGATGTTGGAGAGATCTTCAATAGGTTTGTGCTTCATTACTAACGTGTAGCATCTTGGACTTAATTGGACTGATGAGACTACACTGTGAGAGGAACTTTTACAGCTAAAATAATTATGTTTCTGTGACCAGGCTTGTTGATAGGCTCCCGAAAGTAGTGCTTGGGAGTGAGGAGTCTCTAGCAATTTCACAAGCTCAGCAGTTGCTCGTCATTATTTATTATTCTGGTCCTCAGTTTTTGGTGGATCACCTCCTTCAGTCTCCTGTATGTGCGTTTTTCCCCCTGTTTTTTCCCTTTAATTTGTGATACTGCTTATTTAATTCTCATGTTGGAAAATCCCATAAAACAGCAAAATTGAAGCTTTTGTCAGTGTCCCCTTGAAATGTTGTGAAGAAATATAAATATCACTAACGTTTCTTGTCTCAAACTGGCTCTCATTCTTGTTTCCAATCTTCAACAGTCCAAGCTGTATGTAGTAAAATATTGTCTATTTTGGCTTAGTTGTTTGTTCTTTCAGCTCAAATAGATAAGCTTTTTTTTTTTACTGAAGTTTTTATTTTGGTTTATTTTAGGTAACAACTGCTCGATTCTTGGAACTGTTTTCCCTTTGTTTAAGTCAAAACTCTGTATTTGCTGGTTCTCTTGACAAGCTTATAAGGACTTCCTCAGTAGGATACTTTGACTCTGTCGCTGAGCTGAAAGCCTTATCCGATTTGACTAGCAATCCCCTAACTGTAATATCTGCCACCCCTAAAGTCTCGAAGCTTGCCACTGGTCAAGAAAAGCAAGTGACATTCCCAGAGGAAAACAAACAGCAGAATTTTGAGCTTCCCCGCATGCCTCCTTGGTTTGTTTACGTTGGGAGTCTCAAACTCTACCAAGCTATTGCAGGAATTCTAAGACTAGTGGGTTTATCTCTAATGGCAGGTCATTTCAAGACTTTGAATTCAGTTTTCCTTTTTTGTCTTTTATTTATTTATTCATTTATTTTTTCATTTGCCCCTAATTTTACTTCCCTTTCTTGCTAGACTTTAGAGGTGGAGTGAATTTGTCGCTTGTTACCGAAATTCCTCTTGGTTACTTGCGCAAGTTGGTTTCCGAAGTTCGCACAAAGCAATGTAACAAAGAGAATTGGCAGTCTTGGTATAACAGAAACGGTTCGGGACAGTTGATACGACATGCGAGCACTGCAGTGTGTATTCTAAATGAGATGATATTTGGTATATCGGATCAGTCAATCAATTGTTTTGCAAAGATGTTTCACAAGTCACAGATGATGGAAAAAGAAGTTCAAGAACCTGATTCAGGGTTTGCTGATAGTCAGCCTTGTAAAAGCATGCTTACCAAATTACATTGGAAAGTTTCACGTGAAAAGAATGTGAGGAATCTCATGATAGACTGTGTTGGTAGAATATTACATGAGTATCTATCTCCTGAAATCTGGGATCTTCCAATGGAAAATAAATATTCTGTTGCAGATCCTGATTATGAAGATGGGGATATCAGTTTACATGTCTTCCGTGACACAGCTATGCTACACCAGGAAATATAAATCTTCCTTCACTATTATATTTCCCTTTTCATTTATACCGGTAAAAAAATGATTCTAGCTTTGTTTTCCTCCTAACAGGTTATTATAGAAGGCATAGGTATCGTTAATATCTGTCTCGGGGAAGATTTTTCTTCCAGTGGGTTTCTTCATTCATCACTGTATTTGTTGCTTGAGAATCTTATTTCTTCAAACTACCATGTGAGAAGTGCTTCTGATGCAGTTTTACATATCCTTGCTGCTAAATCTGGACATCCGACGGTAAGCTTTTGTGAAACATGCCCAGGTTTCATGATTCATTAGACACTGACTGTTTTTCTTCCAATGGTCTCATAGGTCGGTCACCTAGTATTGGCGAATGCCGATTATGTGATTGATTCGATTTGTCGGCAACTACGCCACTTGGATCTGAGCCCGCACGTCCCTAATGTGCTTGCTGCTATGCTTTCCTACATTGGGGTAGCTAATAAGATATTGCCTCTATTAGAAGAACCGGTGTGCCTTCTATACTTGACATAATAAATGTTTTAAGTTTACTTTGGTGTTTGTTTTTTTGACGGGGGATTTTGGGTAGGAAAGTGAACTATGATTTGTACGGGAATCTATCATGCAGATTTATTCTATTGGTAATAAGTTGAATTAAATATGAAATCTCAACATGTGGAAGCTTTTAGGTTGTAATGCTTTCGTGGTCTGGTGTATAAAATTTGCAGATGCGTTCTGTCTCACTGGAACTTGAAATTCTTGGCAGGCATCAACACCCTGAATTGACAAGTCCCTTTCTGAAGGTCATTTTTATTCCTCATTTATGTACGTTATGAACTAGCATTATTTCAAACATTTTTTTTAAGTTGCTATTCAAACTTCTGTTAGGAGCTGTACCAAGGAAATATTAGTTCTCCACCCCATTTTCTTTCTTGGACCTGAATATACATTCCACATTTCTAAATTTTCCAATAGCTTAGATGGATTGAGAACTTATCAAGAATGACGAGTAAAAAGAAGCGGATGAGAGCAAACACTAGAAATTCTTTCTTTCTAAATGGAGATGAAAACTGTATCCTAAACATGTAAATTTAGTGTTTAAAAGGCCCTTTGAAAATATTATATATCCATTTACTTTCAAATTTCTTGAAGCTATTGAAAAACAAAAAATTGTTGCATCCAGTATCCATTTTCCCTTTGTACTAGTCTTATGTCAAGCAGATGAGTGGCTAGATAAACGAGCAAAGTCTGTGTTTAGCTGGTCATAGTCTTGCTTAAGGGCCAGCATCCAATAGAGTATAATCACTTGTGTTGAACAGCTAATTAGGGAGAGCAACCGTTGTAATCAGTGACACGCATTTATGTCCATATGCAACAGTTACTCCTAAATTAATGTGTCTGCAAATATAAAACTATTATCTCATTGTTGAAAATTTTGTTTCTCTAGGCTGTTTCAGAAATTTGCAAGGCATCAAAGCGCGAGGCCAATTTATTGCCTGAACAAGCTGAGTCTTATCTTATACATGTCAAGAGAACAATATCTGATATTGAGATGAAGGAAACGGCAGAATCCAAACAGCTTTTGGGATCAGATTACAATTCAGACATCGATATGCCTGACACGCAAGCTGGTGACTATTTTCATCTTTGTATGCTTTTTCAATTGTGGTCTTGCTGCATGGATGTAAATTTGAAGTTATAGATCTACAGTCATACGATATAACAGTGTCACATTTATGGTGATTGAGAAATTTAGACCTACCAACGAAATGTGTGCTCCAAGTATAACCTTCTTTAATGTAAATATTTATTTCCTGGTAGTTGGCCATTTATGTCACCAAGTTGTGAACTCTACCCATCAAACTAACCAAATAGAAAAAAAGGGTTAAAAGAGAAGAAACAAATTCTTGGTTCCTGCAATTTTGAGATCCTAGTATTATGCTGAAATGGTTCCTGCAATTTTTTGTCCTATTTTGAAAATAGTTGCCTTTTGAGATCCTAGTATTATGCTGAAATGTTACGGCTGTTCTTATTTTAATGCTGATGTATTTCGTGTAGAGCAATGGGAGAACATCTTATTTAAGTTGAATGACTCGAAAAGATACAGACGTACAGTTGGATCTATTGCTGGTTCTTGTATTGTGGCTGCAACCCCTTTACTAGCTTCAGCGAATCAATCGGCTTGTTTGGTGGCTCTCGATATAGTTGAGGTATCGTAATAGTTCATTGGAATTAGACTTCTTGGATTCAAAGGTGATGCATGTTAAATTAAATGGGTGCTAATACGGATTCAAAGAAGATGATTTGCTTCTAAGATTTGGAACTTGGTGTACAAAACATGCTCTAAACAAATCTGATAATAATGTCAAGCAGAACGATGAGTCGTTGAGGTTCGCCTCGTTTTTTCTTAATTATGACAGGAACTAGATGAGAATCTTTGTTTGCACATTTCTGTTCTTTAACTTTTAGTTTGTTTTCTGACGTATTCTCTTTCTGAATATGAAGGAAGGTGTTGCAGCGTTAGCAAAAGTTGAAGAAGCGTATGGACATGAGAGACAAACAAAAGAAGCAATTCAAGAAGTGCTTCAGTCGCGTTCATTATATCAGCTTCATGATACATTAGAGGCCGCAGAAGATGGAAGTGACGAAAATAGGTTACTTCCAGCAATGAACAAAATATGGCCCTTTATGGTTGTGTGTGTTCAACACAAAAACCCCGTGGTGCGTGGTTATTTATGCTTTCCTCACAAAGCATCACTGGATATATGGATTTGTTTGTTAATGTTTAACCAATTTTTAAATTTTGCAAATAGTTGAACTGATATTTGACATTTGTTTAATTCCTCTTCACACGAGTAGGCTGTTCGAAGATGTTTAAGCATGTTAAGCAATGTAGTGGCAATCTCTGGGGGAGACTTCTTTTCGCGTCGCTTCCATACCGATGGTGCCCACTTCTGGAAACTCTTGTCCTCATCCCCGTTCCAGAGAAAAGCCAAGTTGAAGAAAGAAACAATGCCTCTACAACTTCCTTACCGAAGTGTTTCCAGTTCGTCAGAAGACTCCATGGCTGAAACTTCCAATCTGAAAGTTCAGGTTGCAGTGCTCAACATGATTGCCGATCTGGCCCGGAACAAAAGGAGCTCTTCGGCATTGGAAGTAGTCCTCAAGAAGGTAAGTGGTCTGGTCGTGGGAATAGCTTGTAGTGGTGTTGCGGGGCTTCACGATGCGTCTGTGAATGCCCTCATCGGACTTGCATCTATTGACCCTGACCTTGTGTGGCTTCTTTTAGCTGATGTTTATTACTCCATGAAGAAGACAGATATACCTTCACCACCAACCTCAAGTTTACCAGAGATCACGCAAGTATTGCCCCCAGTGGTGTCACCAAAAGAATACCTCTATGTCCAGTATGGAGGGCAGGCTTATGGTATTGATGTCAACTTTTTGTCTGTCGAGTCGGTTTTTAGGAAACTGCATGCCATTGCTTTTACTCACCAAATGTACAGTTAAAACTTCATAGTTCCCTGTCCAATTATCATATTGTAAACCGTTCTGTTCCTTTTTTATTTGCAAATAATAGTTATTATAGTGAGAAGAACTAATGTCCCTTTGCTCATTCTTGATCATCCGTGATGAAGCTTTCATAATCTGTTGAAAATACAAAAGCTGGGCATTTTAGTTGATCAATATGACATCAACATGACCGCATCTTCAGCACCATTTGCCATCGATGATTGCAAGTGACAGAAACCATTGAACGTCTAAAATCAGTCACATTCTTAGACAGACGCTAAAGAATTCAACAGCTAAATCGTTATTTACATACAGCTCTTCTAAAAAAAAAAAAAGAAATAGTGACAACTCTTAATTGCGAATCCAATCAATCTAATATGAGACAGGTAAAGGACAAAATAATGAGCTAAACTGTACGTAGGATTGTGAACAAAAGCTGAAGTAGCTCATCCTTGCTGGACTCTTTTCACTTGCTGCTGAAAAGAGGCAAGGAGCAGTTCAGTCTGACACGACCTTGAGAACCAGTGAGAACATTAAGGTTTGACATCTTCATCAGTGCTCCTGCAAAGTCGATTCGGAAGGTTGATCCATCATCCGAAGCATAAGCTCGAACCAAGCCTTCAGTCTTCTTAGTGGCCATCAATTGTTGATCGGCAAACAGTAGTCCTCTTCCTGTCAACAGCCTCTGGTAGTAGTGAGTGTCAAAATCTGCCCCAGAAGGCACTGAAGATGATAATTCCTCAAAGGATGGTGTTATCGAGGCAGACTCACCAGAGTCACTTGAGTCCATGCTTTCAGACAGGCCATTTCTACTAAGAGTGCTGTTATCTACTGGGCACCTCAATCTCATCTCATCAAGGAAATCAGGAGCAAAAGTGGGGTCTGGTTGCCCCGTACCGTTGAAGTTGTAGAGGCGATTGTGAATGAACTCACAGCTCATCTTTCCAATATTGTGCCCTCCTTCAGAAATGAAACAAAACCCAGAAAGCAAGTCATGATCAAACGACTAACAATTCCATCTTTTTCCAACTCTGTCTAACATAGAAGATCAAAACCAGAGGACATAAAATAAAAGTACCTAACAGACTGACAGTCTCTCTGTCGTTAAAACCTTTGAGTGCAAACAGATGAAGTATCTGAGGAAGATCATCATCAGGTTTCGGAATCTCAACCAATGCTTCGTCGTGATAGGATCTACCGCTGTCTCTTCTACCGGTAAAAACAGGATAGAAGGGTCCACCAGCCTGCAATTCACACACAAAAGGGCATATGAGAGAACCTAAAAAAGAGAGGGACAAAAAAAATGACTTGAGAAGAAGCAGAATCAGAACAGTAGTACAGCTTACGAGGACAATGCCATCTCTTGTTGCAAGAGATAAAATATCAGCGCAAGAAACCACTCCTGGACAGACTCTTTCCAATTTGTCCTTAATGAGATCGATTTTGTCGAAACCTCTCAAGGTCTTATTAGGCACAGCCCGCTTCTCGATCGAGTGACTTTTGTTCCCAAAACTATCATCCAATAGGATTGAAGCATCACACCCCTAATGAAAGAAAAGCCAACCCATTATAAACGGAGGATCGGTTACACTTACAAAATCTGAACATTTATATAGTTCAAGCACAAAATCTTAAGAAAGCAATCAAGTTTCCAACCCTAAAATTATAAAAATAAATGATCCAGATATGAGGATCTTACAATATAGTACCATGAACTATAGCTGTCAATTACTGTAATATTAGAAATTCAACACCAAATTAGGAGCTAAAAGAGAGAAAAACCTCCATTTTTCTTAACTAAATGAATGCGAACAAAAATTCATTGCAAACTAAAAACTTTCGGTAGCGGAATAAAAGATTCACAAAGGAATCAATTCCAAGAATTAAAGCAATTCTTTGCCAACTTTGTCGTTAACTAAACAAAAAGATCGCACATTTTCAAGAATCGCAAAGCAGAAACATCAAATTAAGGTCCAAGAAAAATCCACTAAAACCTAAAAAGATCAAGAAAGAGAATCGAAACTTTACATGAACGAAGCAATCATGGAAGAAAAGGCGAAGCAGAGCGGGAGAGACGTCCTTGTTCTTGGAGTAAATCTGCGCCATTGTCGACCTCACAATCTTCTCGGCATCGGGGCACGAGCTCCTATAGAAATCGTAATCGAGGCCTCCGGTTCCGACCAAGTTGCTAGAGAAGGAATCTTGAATGGAGGCCAAGGAGACGAAGGAGGGAGAGTCGAAGTGAAACAAAGACGAAGAAGAAGAGGAAGCAGAAGAAGAGAGAAGGCGGAGGAATTTCTCTGGTTCGGTTCTAGGGTTTGAGGAGGTGATGAGCACGGAGAAGATGGAAATGGCGAGGATTATCCAGCCATTAATCTTCTTGATTAACATCTTTGATCTTTCCAGTTTCCACCTAGAGAGAGAAAGTGGGAGCGCGGGAAATGTAGAACGGATTTGGATAGAGAGAGAGGGCTTTTTATATTGAGAGAAAAAGACGCAAGGACGGATTTAACCTTATTTGGTTGCGGTAAGCTGGATTTTCAGAAGGGTATTCTTGGGTTTTGGGGAATGGGTAGGACAGAGAAGGCCCAACAAACGACATGAATTTTTTTTTATTTTTTATTTTTTAAGAACAAATTCTTTGAAACGACGAAGAAAGGAACAAACGGCGAAATCGGAGGCCGGAAATGAAAACAAAACGAAATGTGAACGAAGGAAAAATGAATAGGAGGCGTAATATCAAGGGCTTGTCTGAAAAAGTCGTTCAAAAAATCTCATTGTAAATACGACAATGCCAAAGTACTTTATATATATTATAATAAAATCGTTATAACTTTTTGATTTTATTGCATCGTCAAACACTTGAAATCAAGTCAACTTCAAAAATAATAGTAACTTCACAGATTGCAGTAAGTACGACAAAGAAAAACAAAAAGACGCAACGGAAAACAATAAAAGGACAGTAAATGATAAAAGGAAAAACGACAACAACATATAAACGACAAGAATATATATATATATATATAGATATATAGACCTTTTCTTTTAAATATAATAAAAGAGTGCGCGCTATTTGTTTTACTAATCCAAAAAGGCATAATTTTGGTGCTCTTTTTTCTTAAATCTTTTTTGGTTCGTTTTTGGATCATGTCTTCTGTTATCTCTCATCAATAAGTGTTTTATTTTTTTATTTTTCTCCTTTCCTAATTTTTTGGTATTTATTTTTTTTTTGGGGCCTTATTTTTTTTTTAGTATTTTGGCGTTTTACCATAGTCTCTTTTTACATTTTTTTCCATTTAAAATCTATTTGTTTGCCATTATTTCTTACGTTTGGTGCTTTAGTATTTTTTTTACCTTGTCGGTATTTTCACCCTTTTTTTCTCTCTCTTTTTTTTCTTTATTTTTTATTGTTTTGTTTCTTTATTTTTTTAATTCTAACTCAATTTGTCTACCGCAATCTTAACTCAAATATTTTCATATATTTTCCTTTTCGGTTCCTCTTTCATTTTCTTTTCATTTTACCTTTATCAATCTTTCTCATACTCTAATATCAACTTTCTTACTAAAATAATCTCTTTCCTTTGTGATCAATTTTTACTTACTTTGCATTAAAGAGAATACAACAAACAACCTAAAAAAAGATAAATAAAGTTCAAAGCAATAAACGACATGAAAATTAAAAACGAAAATAATAAACAAAAACCAACCGAAACACAATTGCTCCTCGAAACGACAGCAAACGACCTCAAAAAATTAAAATGATATAATATAAGAAACGACAAGGGAGAATAAAAACCACAATAATTTGGAAAAACCATGGCCACGTAAGAATAAGACAACATAAAAAAAATATCAAGGAAATTTAGTTCAAAGCGATTTAAAAGCAAAATTGCCATGCAACATCTTGAAACGACGATAAAAGAATGAAAAAGAAAAAGATTAAAAAAACTTAAAAACGAAAAACGACCTAAAAAATGAGTGAGTCACCGTCAAGTGACAACCAAAACTGTCGCGTAGCCAATTGGGCTTAGATGCAAGTTGGGCTTAGACTTCCAAGTCCATCGACGACAAAGTGTTATCATAAAACAGATTTTCTATGGCTTGCCTTTTCTATGTTTGGGGAAAATTTTGTCGTCGTTTTTCCGAGTTCTCCTTCTCTGTCTCGAGCAGAGTCTGAAAGTTTCAAATGGGAAGCGATAGAAAAGCAAAGGAGAAGAAGAATCGGAAGAGAAGCTCTTCTTCAGATTCTGAAGGTACCCTGTAATTCTTCTCTCTCTCTCTCTTTTTGTCCTCGAGCTCTAAAGAACATGAAATACAGGAAATTATCTTAATTTATCATATCTTTTTCTTTTTTCTTTTTGGTTTATTCACTGCCTAGCCGAGTTCTTGTTTACGAATAATACCTAAATTAATTTTGAAATTTTGAGCTACAAAGAATGAATTTTTGGTGGTTTTTTCAATTATGCAATTAAATTTTATTTCTTTTTGAGTTCTGCTAACCTAACTGGAATAGGATCCAATTTCAATTACATTTTAAGATTTATGTTTTGAAATTCAGGTTAATTTTTATAATATGTCCCTGCCATGTACCCTTGTTCAGCATGTCCCTTTGGAACATTTTTTAGAAAATATTGTTGCAAAAGCAGTTGGAATAATAAAAAAAAAAAATCGGAACCATTTTTGCCAAACAACCGTTCTGGTTGAAATTACACTATTAACGTAATTTCATAAATGTGCCCTGAATTCCTAGGGAAAATCAACAATTCGAGGGGCAAGTTGATTTAAAATTTATAATTCAAGGGGTATTTTATGAAATAGCTAATAGTGTAGCGTCATCATTTGTTGGTATTAGAGACAGATGGCTGTTTTGAACAATTCTGTATAGTGTAGGGGGTCATTGAGTTCTGTTCAAATATCGGGAACATATTGAAGTAGGGTACATAGTTCTGAGGGCATTTATGAAATCAATCTTGTGAAATTTAGAGGAGGGAAGAAGAAAGAGGCGGAAATCTGAAGCTGAGGAAAAGAAAAGCAGAAAGAGTGATAAGAAAGAGAAGGTAAGGGACAAGGACAAGAAAACTTCGCATAAACACTCTAAACGCCATTCTGATAAAGGTATATTAATACTCTTCTATGTTTTTCTACCTTTTTTTAATTTCTTTTTTGGAAAAAATTTTGTTTTAGAACTTGTTTGAACTTTCAGATTTTAGAGGGCTTATTGGTGTTATGACTTTGTTGTTTTGTATCAGAGAAGAAATCCAAGGATAAGCACAAAAGTAAACACCGAAAAGGCAATCTCCACTCGGTAATGTTCCTATGCAATTCTAATATTGTAGATTTGAATTTTCTGTTTAATCTTTTCCCATGCTGTGATTTGGATTTCTCCTCTTAAATTTTCTATGAATCATGAAATTTTCTTTGGATATTAAGTGATTCGTGAAAAGAAATGAACTTGACAATGAATTTTTTTAAGACTTAGATTCGTCTAGGCACATTGCTTGTTTGACTCATAAATATTGCTTAGTCATAGACTCGTCAAAGAGTTGCAGCTTATCTTTTGTGTACTTAAATGATTGCCTATTATTTGAAAACAGATGGTTCTTTATGAGATTTAGATATTTGGTTAAGTCGAAAATTAGCTAGGTTTTCTAGTAGTTGGGTATAGTACGGTGTTTGGTTTGATCATTCTTGTTTATTAATAAGCTGGCGTATTGTGCCTGAGCATTGAGATGAAGACGAAAAGCTGTGGAAACATGGCTAGTGTGCTTAAGAAAACCGAGTGATTGAACAAACAAAACCGACTGTGGAATCCTTTTTTTTTTCTCCTGTCCATTCAAATAAAAACCAGGTTGGTATGATTCAAATTTCCACATATTCTTTAGAGAGCTGGATTATTAGCATAAACGAATTATTGTTCAAAGAATTAGAAGCTATCAACATATTTGAAATGTGAAAGCTTTTGTTTCGGTGCACCTTTATCCCATCATCGTTTGATTAACAATAAGAAATGAGCTTTGAGCAGAAGCAGGGCACATGAGTCATGACTTTGAACTTTTCACAAAGGATAGTTTTGAGTGGGTGAATTGTTTGAATTCACTTTGATTTTGTAATGAAAATTTGCATGTCATATTTCAGAAACACGATTTCCAAGAGCTCTCCAGTGATGACTACTTCTTAAAGAATAACGAGTTTGCTACTTGGCTCAAAGAAGAGAAGAGCATGTTTTTCTCCGACTTGTCGTCGGAGTCTGCCCATGAAATGTTTGCAGATTTTGTCAAGGCTTGGAATGACCAAACACTTGAATCCAAATATTACGAGGGCATTGTGACCGGACCCAGGAGTGCTCATAAGTGGAAAATCAAAGAGTGAAAACATCAGCAGCAGCAACAGCTGTTCATCCCTCCTGTTTTTTTTCTCGCTTTTGTGTCTGTAGTCGTCTTAGGAGTTTGGAGTATTAATGTCACAGTTTATGTTGAAGTTTAGAATGTCTGGCTCTTGTAAAGATTCAAGTTTTAACACCGCATTATTGCCTTCCTTAAAATTTTAAAAATCTATTGTCAATTTTAAGATGAGTGATAAAAAAATGTTAAAACTACGAAGTCGAGGAACTAATCAGCCAAAAAATAAAAAGGTTTGAATACAAAACTCACATATTGAAAAGCCTAGGGAGTGATCATGCAAAAAAGCAGCATTTCTTCACATATTGTTCATTCATCGCAGCCATTTTCATCTCACAGTTCTTTACAAGATATTTTAGAGAAACCATGTAAAAACAAATGAAAAAACAAATACATAAAACTAAATAGAAACACACAACTAGATCGGGATTTAAGTGTGAACGAAATTAATGACTACCCCAAATTGAGATCTAAGTGACAGATGTATAGATGTTTTCATTCATGACGAAAATACAGACAAAAGAAAAAAGACGTTAGAAATTGAAAGATTTTTATTTTTTATTCTTTGAGATTCCTATATATGCTTTTTTGGATCAAAGTACAAAGGTTTCTTCAGATTTTTAATCATTATGTTTATTCATTAAATAGTGATGATCCAACGGTTCTTCTCCATCATGGCTGTGGAGAAGAAACTTAAAAACTGGTTATGAAGATGAGAAACGCGGGACTGTCTTTAGATCAGTTTAGCATATCCGTGGCACTTTCTGTCAGTGCCGACTTAGCTATATTGGAGGAAGGCCTACAACTTCATGAACTAGTAGTTAAACTCGGTTTTGAGTCTGATCATTATGCCACGAACGCAGCAATGGATACGTCTGGAAAATGCGGCAAAATGGATGCTGTCTTGAGAATACTTCCCTCGCCATTCACAAGGTCGCGATTATCATGG
>CAMOHE010045388.1:16985-54685 GCA_946598075.1 Artocarpus hirsutus | reverse complement strand
ATAAAAGAAAAAAAGGTGTTCAAACAATCGTATAAACACAACCCACGGAGAAGGGTGAAATTGACA
This sequence comes from Artocarpus hirsutus, assembly GCA_946598075.1. Taxonomy (NCBI): domain Eukaryota; kingdom Viridiplantae; phylum Streptophyta; class Magnoliopsida; order Rosales; family Moraceae; genus Artocarpus; species Artocarpus hirsutus. Next base: position 54,619 of record CAMOHE010045388.1, on the reverse strand, counting down.
ATTAGTAAATAAAGAAGCGGTAAGTTCCAAAGAACTATGAGAAAGTAGTATGAATGATTAATTGAACTCTAACAATAAATGGATCCCAATTATCTTCGTTCGTTATATGACTGATATTTTATCAGTGATGGACGGTAAATTATCAATTAAAATTGGTTAATCATACATTAACTTCTAAAAACGACCTTCTCCTAATCAAATAAAACTTTGGATCACTAACTAAAAAGACAAAACTCCCGTTTACTTTGAAACCCCAAAATTTAAAGATAAGAGATTTTCTGTTCGGAAACATGTAGATTTTTTTTAAATGAAAATGCAGCAGAAAATTTTTGAATCTTCTTTATAAATCTTATTTCACGTTCCTTTTTGCATTGTTTGACATCGTTCGCATAAAAAGTAAGAGGCCGTTGCCTCAAATATATAAACTATGCCCCACCATTACATGCATCTTCATACAAACAATTCTATGACTGTATATAGGAATGAATGTATGGTGTGTTATTTGATGGTGATTGTTTAGAATAGGGAGATAATACGTTCAAAAGATATTAAAAGTGATAGAACTTTTTTTATAAATAATAATGGCTTATGCTGGTAATATGTAGTTTTGGCTTATGCCGGAATCGATGATTTTTTTTCATGATACCTAGCTAAGCAAACTCTATGCTAAAAATATTTAATAAGTTCATGATTTTTTTTTCATGATACCTAGCTAAGCAAACTCTATGCCAAAAATATTTAATAAGTTCATTTTGTGTACTAATTAAAATCCTTGATCTTATTTATGCAAGTTTATTTTGTCTACCAATTAAAATCCTTGATCTTTGATCTTATTTATGCAGGATATTTTTCTATCTAACACGTTCATGAGTTTCTTTAAATTCTCAATTTCATAGTTTCTTTAAATTCTCATTTGATTGAATGAAAGCAATTTGAATGGAAAAAGAGTGTTAGATTCTCTTTAGAGCGTGAGTTTCTTTAAATTCTCAATTTCATAGTTTCTTCAAATTCTCTTTATTAAAGTAATTTGATGGAGCCAGAGTGTTAAATTCTCTTTATGAAAGTAATTTGATTGGAGCAGAGTGTTTGGTGAGGATAAGAGATAAGAAATCAAGCACGGTGTTGCAAGTATAATACAACAATAAGATTGTTTTAATGTGTGTATTATGAGGAATGTGAGGTTTTTGAAAATTATTGGTGCATGTGTAACTATTTTTTATCAATCAATGATAAAAACATAATGAAATTTAAGAACTGAATCGCTTATGAATTTATTTAACTTGTATAAATCAAACCACTCGTATTATTTCCAGATCTCTTAAAATTCATTTCTTTCTTTTTATCTTGTTTTTTAATTCTACCATCAATTTATTTTCTTGGTTGTTCTTTTGATGCTCGTGGTGTCTTTTACGAGAACAAAAGTTTCATACAGCATAGTTTTTAGTATGATGTTATTACGTTATTAATTGTTTTTGGGCGGATGATGCCATGCTTGCATAAGATGGTCAGAAAAAACTGGAGATAATGGACTAACAAAAAACGACAATAAGATCATATTAGTCAATTTTAGAAAAGATAAATTTCTAATTTAAATTGCACTTTGATGGAAAATGCAATCCTTATGATCCTCCCGCACTTTCTAAAAATAACCATTCTATTCTATCCACAATACACAATATAAAACACAAGAGTAAAAGGTTAAGTGAGAGAAACATAGTCTATTTTATGAGTCGTCTTGTAGCCATCCAATCTCTTCAACATTTCTATCATAGATTGAGTATGTCTACTCTCAATTATGAAATTCATTAAAATTATATTGTTTAGTATCATGGTTTATATAACAAAATTAGGATTTGACTTGCAAAACTAAAGAAAATCCTTAAATTTCGTTCTTGTTTGATTTTTCAATGTGTATCATCTAACTGTCAGTTTCCTTTTGTTGCACCCTTTTTTTTCTTTTATTATTTGTTATTTTTACTATATGATTTGGCTCGTGGGTTTTATTGTCGTTTTCCGCACAAATGTTGTTTCCATGTTCTGTCATTTTCCTTGTAATTTCGTTTCTTTAGTAAATGCCGTCTTATCATTTTTGTTTTACGTTAATTCGACTCCATTATTTCTATTTGATTTCGTTTAGTAGACTTTCCTTTTTTTTTTTTTTTTGGTCGCTTTCTGATTAATTTTTATACTTCATAACTGGCGTTTTGATTTTCTTGTCGTTTTGTGGTTGTCGTTTTTTTTATTGTCGCTTCTCTGTAAAAGCAACAACAACAAATATGCGACATTACCAGGGTAAAAAGAAACCTGAGAAACGACAGAGCTGAAAAAGAGAGAAAAATTAAAAAAGAGAGAGAGAGCGAGAGAGAGACAACAAATATTTTTCTTTGGTAAATAAAAAAAGACAAAATATACTTCCATATATAGCTAAAGAACGTCATCGGGGAAAGAAAAAAACTTGTCATCTAAAAAGCTTCATAAACATTAAAAACATGGAGGCCAACCAAAAAATAAAAAGGAAAAAAAATTAATAAACGACAGGAAAATTGAAAAAAAGGATTTTCAGAGGAAATGGATAAAAACTGGGAAAGCGACAGAGACCTTAACAAACGACAACAACGAATGGAGAACGAGAGAAGCCTCGGAAGACGAAAACAAAAGAAACGATCAGTTTACGACACTCATAGTACTTTACTTTCTAGTTGCTACACTTGTGGGCTTGTGGCTTCGTCATACAAAGAAACAATCAGTACTGTGTTTTATGGGACTCCAGTAATACATCTGTTTGGATCGAACCCCATGGAAAAGAATGTCATGTCAAAAAAGAAAAAAAAAAAACGCCGTCACCCTGACAAGGTTTTTTATCTAATAATATCACAATTACATATATCCACACAGGCCAAATACGACATTATTTCACTTATACGACCATTTTAAATCTATCTTCCATCTTGGTATGATAATGAAATTCGGTATGGTGTATGACCAATATAAGTTCCAAGATGAAGAACACATACATGAGAGCAGTTTGATTGATGAAGAAAAAAAAAATCTTGATTAGCCATTCTATTAAAGTTGAAATATCTATTAGAATTAAGTATAAACCCTCCCTTTTGAATATCGAGCTCACGTATAAAAAGTTAAAAAAAGGGGCAAATCAAATCAATGTGATTTATATCAAAATCAAAAAAATTAAATCAACGTGGAAGGCCGATGTTGAGCCTTCTAAGCCACAATGAGTGAAGCACCATGCAGAATACATCAAATGGTTTAGCTGGTCTGTTGAGCTCAAAATGCCTTTGCACTTGCATTACCCTTTTCTGCAACTTGAAGAACTTGGAATGTGGTACAGCCTTCAAGATCGTCTTGAGCTTGGGTATTCTCGTCGGTGGAATTTGTATCGAAAACTTGCTCCAATCAAGAACCTCTCCAAAGGGCAGGGAATAGTTAGAAGAAATTAGAACCGGGACACACCCTGCATACATTGCCTCCACAAGTCTAGGACTCGCAACTTCCGAGCCACTTGGGCACAGGCAGAACTTGGTCTGTCCCATTATGCTCAAACATGAACCTGAAACTTGGTGGTAGTTTATTCCCTTGGGAAGGTACTCATGAACCTGAATTTCTTTGTCTTTGTCCCTCCAATGCTCAAACAAGAACTTCTGATGTCCCCGTGGGGGCCACCGGCGAAGAAGGCTAGGATTGTCCAGTTTTCAGGAGGTTGGCCTAGGCGGGGTGGTCCGAGCTTGTCACTTTTCCTTGGTACGTTATATTCGGGCAATGAGACATCTCTTGTTGGCCTAAATCCTTCTGAAATGTTGGCGTTGCATAGCACTCGGATAAAATTCTTAAAGAACTTAGGGTCATCATATACAATTTCTGGCGCCTAATTAAAGAAAACCGGTATAGCTGATGTGAGTTAATAAAGAGAATTCAGTATATGAAATGAACTAAAGTTATTTTGAACAGAAATTTAAATTTCGTGAAAAATATATATATGTATGTGTGTGTGTGTATATATATATATATGTATATATATATATATTATAATATAACAAACATGTGATCGCTATCAAGTGTAAAAGTCATGAATAAGAATATCATACCCAATCATGACAAGAGACCATAAAATGGTCAGCTCCATTGCTCCTATTCCAAAAGGGGTACTTTTGAGCTACAACGTTGATATAATCCGTGACTATACGGACCAATCGACCGCGGAACACGTGGGGATTGGGCCGCTCGTAGAGAAAGTCGGCGATTCTTTTCACGCTTACAGGTACGAAGAAAGCATGGGCCTCATCAGGATGACGGGCCAGAAATGGGCTTTTTCCGCTAGAATCCGTTTCGTCCATAAAGTGGCCCTCAATGGAGTAGATGTATGTCATGGGCCCACGGTGAAAAAAGGGACCGTCTCCTTCCTTGTAAGCCCATATCTTGAATCTCTTCACCATCTCTATGTGACTCCTGTTGATCCAAAAGGACATAAGGAAAATTGTTAAAATAAATAAATAACTGCCCCAAAATCAATGTCAAAGTTTTGTGAATACAGTGGCTCATAATCTATGGAAAAGTGCATGCAAACTTATATAGAACGCAAAACTAATAATAAATGCGTAAAAATTGAACAACAAATCGAGAACAACATAAGAATGATTAAAAAAAAAAGAAAAAGAAAAGAAAAGAAAAGAAAGAAAAATGCTTGCAGCATAGGCTGTGCATCTGTCACTGTGTTATGCATGTTGCCGCTGGATTAAATTCCTAGAAGCATAGGAACATCATTTTTACTTTATCATAAAATCATTATTATTTTATTTTCATTTTTTTATCATTTTATATTGAATGTGTTTAAGAAATCAGTTAGAACTTAAAAATTGTAACATACGAGAGTTTACATTAAAGCAAACTTTTGCTTTTACCGTAGCATGTGAAAACTTTATACTCTAGTAAAGTGAATTTTTCTTTTCTAATGTGTTTACTAAACGAAGCCATTATCATTCTATTCTTTCAAAAAAAAAATATTATTCTAACATTTATAAACACATATAATTTCAAGTTATTTTTGATAAAAATTGCTCATATGGAATTGCTATACAAAAATTAGATGAAAGGATTCTTTGGAGGGAAAAAAAAACAATCGCATAAATGTCCAGAACTAGAAAGGATTCAAGATAAGTGTTTAAAACCCAAAACAAAAGAAATTCGACAAAAAATGAAACTGAAAGAGAATTCCTATCGTGCAAAGAAAGCATTAATGGTCTCAAACAGTGGGAAATAGCGCAAAAAGGAAAACTTCCTAAAATTCTACAAGCAGCATTCTTCAAAAAAGAAAAGGCTCCAAAGAATTCTCGCCTTCTAGGTACTTTCTTTTTCCTTGAATTCGGGGCCTAAGTGTTTTTTTCTTTATTATTATTTTTTCTTTTTTCATTCTACCAAATACAACACTCTTGTATTTTTTTACTTAAAATGCAATCAGATGCATTAAATCTGTTAGAGTACAGAGACCTGAATTCAGTTAGGCCTGACCCGAAAAGCTTGTAGTGTGACAATTGTGGTGAAAAATAAATGTCAGATTTTTTATAAGATCTGTGGTGGTAGCAAAGGGATCAGATCGACTTGATTCCTTAGCCTACCATTAATCTCGTCGGGGTGCTGGGGTTCCGCCCTAACACTACAGACCTTTATATTTTTTAGGCTGTTTAGTTTATTTTTTTTGTTTATACCTATATATATATATATAATGTCTTGTATTAGGGTTTCATCATTATTAAACTTTAGCCTTCTTAATCGCCTTTATCTTGTAATCTTTACGAATTTAATGATTTTTTTCTCCTTTGTTCATAGTTTTTTCTCATCTTAGGTTTCTATGTAAATCTTTGTGTGTTTTTGTTCTTTGTTTCTATCGCATTATTTTCATAACAAAATCAATAAAATAAAATAAAAGAGAAAACGAAAAGAAAACTCAACTGATGAAACGCATGAGGATTTCTGTAAATACTTTCTCTGGGAACATAATTTTCTTCTCTATCAGAAGTACAACTCTTTACGTATAGCTGCTCTGGCCAAGTCTTCTTCAATTCTCTCTAAACCATTCTTTTTCTTCAGTTTCACCAAAAAAAATAAAAATAAAAATAAAAAACAAATTAAAACCCCATTAAAGACAATAAATAAAAAAAATCAATAAACTTGAACAATTAAAGATTCTTACTTTGGAGTGGTCTTCAAAACTGTGACTGGGTTCCTGAGAGGGAAAAATCTGAGGCCCATCTTGGTGAACATTACCAGGTGATTCTTGCTGACCCGTCTGATTGTTTCTGAGTGATTTTGATGCTGATGCTGATGAAGAAGCGTTTTGGGTCAAAAGGTTTGGTTGTTGAAGGAAGAGAAAATGTAAATGATTATGAGGAAGAGGAGAATTGTTGAAGATAATAAATATGGTGAAGTGATTTTAGAAATAATTGCCATGGATTTTGGGCTGTTTTGTTTCAGAATATTCAGCCAAGAAAGCTTGCAAATTCTGATTTTAGACATCTGAAGAAACGATATCAGAAAAATAAACTACCCGAGTGCGTTTACAGCATCACCGAAATAGAAGCGACGAATAGAGAATGAAATTAAGTGTAAAAACGACAGAAGAGTCCATAAACGTCAACAATACGTCTAGAAAACGACAATATCCTAAATCTACGTCTCTGAAATAAAACATATATTTATTTACGAGAACAAAAAAAGAAAAACGAGATCGCCCACTAGAAACGACGTAACCTGGAAAATTTAAGCGCAGTTTGTTTTGTGAATTAACTTGGACTTAGAATTGATTGGACGTGAATATACCTCTAAAAACATCAATATTTGAATCATAATTCAAATCTCAATTAAGTTTTAAGTATAAAATTTAAGTTTTATCTTCTAAATTTACAACATTTGAATTCAAATACTACAATACAAGATTCTTTTTTTTTCCAGATTTTTTTCTTTTTTATACTTGAGGAAAAAGTCTTCACTTCTTCATTTAATATCTAATTAAGACAATCATAATAAAGAGAATAATAAGTTAAAATCCACATTACATATTTTTTAATATCATGAACATTAAGATTTTATTAGATTTATTAGTAAATTAAAAATTCTTTTTACTTTCTCTAAACACAAATTTCAATTTTACTCTCACTCATATTAATGCTTTTACTACACATCCAAACATCAATTTAAATAGCATTTAAATCACATAATTTAAATCAAAATATTTTGAATTCAACACAATTTAAATCCGTCTACCAAAAAGGCCCAAAAACTAACAAAATACTATCTAAAAGATCACTGTACAGACGAAATTGGGGGAGAAGCGACTTCGAGGGAAAACGACATTAGCAAGGGAAACAAGATGGTACTCCAACCTCGAGAAACCATAAGTAGACAAAAAAACACAAAATAAAAACGACGGAAGCGGGTAAATGCACTGTTTGACAACTTCCTTAGACAACTTTTTCCAATGACCTAGAAGAAAAATAACCAAAAAAAAAAAAAGAGGAAAAATTAGGTGGATGGCAGGTTTTGGCTGCCTCCACTTGATAAATGGTCTAACTTTTTTTTCATGGGTTTTACAATGTTTTAGTCAATTTGATGGGACCCCCTTTTGGAAAGGTTTTTTTGAATCTAACCACTCTAAATGAAGCCTTTGAAGCTGATCTCAAGTTATATTTAAATTTCTTTTGGTGATTTGTTAACGAGTTTTTTATGATTTTTTATGCAGATTGAAAATTAATTAAAATCTCTATCATTTTACTTCTAAAAACAATTATTATATATAAAAAAAGTGTTGAAACAATGGCACAAACACTACCTACGAAGAAGGGTGAAATTGACTATTAGTAAATAGAGAAGAGGCAAGTTCCAAAGGACCATGAGAAAGCAGTATGAATGATTAATGGGACTCAAAATAAATGGATCCCAATTTTCTTCGTTCGGTATATGACTGATAAAAACGTTCTATCATTGATTTATTAATAGTTTATAAGTGATGGACGTAAATTATTAATTATAATTGGTTAATCATAGATTAACCCCTAAAAACAAACTTCTCCCAATCAAATAAAACTTTGGATCACTAACTAAAAAGAGACTTAAGGAACCATTTGTTTTACGTATTCTAACAACTCTCTAGATTCAAATCTTTAGAATTCTTTAGATATATATTTGTTTCTCTTAAAATTCAAATTAAATGAATCATTTGAATTTAATTTTTAGAGTTTTACTCTTCCCTTGAACTATTTAGACTTGGATATATTTGCTATAGTAAAAACTAAATTTTTTTTTCTTATATTTAAGTAAAAAAAATCATTTATTCATTGATATCAAATTGAAACAATTCTTCTTTTTTTTTTTGTTGCATTTCTATTGAAGAAAGGAACAAATCAAAATCTATATTGTATATTTTTTATGGTCACAAATATTAAGATTTTGTGAGATTTGTTAAAAAATTAAAAACTTTTTTCACTATCTATCCAAACACAAATTTCAATTTTATTTCCTATTTAGATTAACACAAAAAATTATTTCATATTCAGATTAACACAAAAAGTCAATTCACATAACAATTTAAATCACAAAATCAAATTACATAACTCAAAGCAAAATAATCTAAATGAACACAATTTGACTCCATTTATCAAACAGGCCAAAAAAAAAAACTCCCATTTACTTTGAAACCCAAAATTTAATCACTAAAATAAAATAAAGAAATTCTACAATATTATAAGGTCATGATATGAGATAAGAGCTTTTCTGTTTGGCAAGATGTAGGATTTTTTTTTAAAGGAAATGCAGCAGAAAATTTTTTAATCTTCTTTATAAATCTTATCTCACGTTCCTTTTTGGTACTGTCCCACATCATTTGCATAAAAGTAACAAGATCGTTGCTTCAGATATAGACCTAAGCCAAGAAAACTCGCAAATTTTGGCCTGGAGGATTATGTAGTAAAATGGGATGGAGCCCATTTTTACGTCCGAGAAATTTGCCACCCACTCTTAAACGTTGTAAAATGATGGGCATATGAATGTTGTGTGGCGTTTTGTAACATTTAACGTTGATGGGCATATGAATGTTGTGTGGCGTTGAAACATTTATTTTTTTATTAGAATGATGGGCATATGAATGTTGTGTGGAATGAAATGCAGATCTTCCATTGGACTGTGATCTAAATATTGCCATAACAGCACATTGACAAAAAATATCTGAATTAATTTGAACTCTTAATCTAATTGGACTAAAGGGTGATTTTAATAAATGTTGAAACTTATTTTTTAAAAATGAATGTTTAAGTATGACACAACTTAAATATGTAATATGAGTAGAATAACTTTTTTCAATTCTAGCGGTTAGGTAAGAGAAATCAATTAAACTCATTTTTTTATGCTAAATAAGCATAAAAGCATCATTTTTTTTTTCAACAACATATGTTAGTAAAAACCTTCTTTTATGCCTAGAGGATGGTTTTGTTATTATAAAATAATTTAACAATCAAATTTTGATCAACTTTCATAGTCAATTAATAAAGAGGATGTCTTTATGATTTTTTTTTTTTCAAAGTCGTTAAGAGTACCCGAGCAAAGAACATTACTGAAACATACATTTCGACAAAACCATGCATGTTTTAATTAACCATGAATTATACATATATTATCTACTTCCTGGTCAGTAAGCTGTTAGCAAATGATGGTTTAATATCATGTTTCAATCACAGAAACACATGTATGCACGAGCTTACATGTTATTGACTAATATTGTGGCAATCCAAAGTTGAGCCTTCTAAGCCACATTGAGTGAAGAACCATTTGAAACACATCAAATGGCTTAGCCGGTCGATTGAGCTCAAAATGCCGGCTCACTTTCCTCACCTTTTTTGCAATGTCAAGTACTTTCCGTACGGAACCTTTTCAAGATTGCCTTGGTTCCTGGAATTCTCTTTGGAGGGATTTGTATAGAAAACTTGTCCCAATTAAGAACTCTTCAAAGGGTATTGAGTAGTAATCAGAAATAAGCACCGGGACACACCCTTGTTACATCGCTTCCACCACTCTAGGACTTGCAACTTCTGACCCACTGGGCACAAACAGAACTTGGCTTGTCCCATTAATTGGTGGTAATTCTTCTTCTTTGAGAGCTCTTCATAAACTAGAACTTCGTGATCTTTTTCCTTTCCAATGCTTGAACAATATGTTTCTTATGTCCCTGTGGGCCGCTCCGACGAAGAAGGCAAGGATCGGCCGTTTATCGGGAGGTAGGCCGAAGTGGGTGGTTCGAGTTGTAAAGCCCTTATATTATACTCTTGGTAGTGAAACATCTCTTGTTGGCTTGAACCCCTTCGGATGTGTTGGCATTGCATAGAACATTTATGAAGTTCTTGTAAAGATCTTGGTGATGATAACGTGTAATGCGTGGTGCCTAACAATCATATAGAAGCTAGATTAGCCAACTTAACAATCTGTTCAACTAGCTCATTACTCCCAAATTATGACTGGTTTATTAGAAAAATAAGGAGGCTAAAATATTTTACATAGTTGGTTACCAACACTTATTACATAAGTTGATTCCTAACTTTTATCTCATTTCATGACATAAATAAGCAGTCTTTATTGTATCGGCCTAAAACCTCACGAATTAATCTTTATGGCGCTTCCTTCTATCAATTAGATCCTTTATCCATAGAATAATCTAAGCATACCTATTTCGTCATATTCATATTTTAAATTCTATAAAGTTTATTTCTTTGCTACAGCTTATAAAAATTGTTGTTTTGGACGATACATATGTAGAGAGCCTATTTTTAGTAGAGTTTGATCAATGTGCCTACAATTTTTTTTTACGTTTTATCAAAATAATAGTTTAAATCTTCAGAAAAATTCAAAATCATTTATGCAATAAAAAAAATAACTCTACCAATCATATTGTTGATATAAACCTTCTTCTTAATTTGAAATATAACTCCTCATCAGGATTACAATTTTATTTTTGTGGAGTGGCTAGATGAAGAGAAAATGAAGAGAAAGACCCTAGTACTTGTACATGTTAGGAAATGTCAAGCTCTAACGTCTAATTGATGTAGGACTTTCCACTACTTATACATGTCAGAGAATGTTAAGCTTTAATGCCTAACCAATGTGGGACTCCAAATTTAGGCCTTTTTTAACAAAATTCAAATGTCAATGAACACACTTTGAGCATCAATTTCTCATTCATCCGATTACCATTTTGAGCGTATAAATATATGATTTTGATCTCATCTCGATGTAGAACGTAAATCTGCTAAGACCTATCACTTTTACAAAGTAGGTCCTATTAAAAATTAGGCCTCAAAATGGCTCCTCAAAACAATTATTAACCATTTTTCCAACACTTCTTTGGAAGATGTTCGTAGACTTGAATTTCGTTGTCTTTTTCCTTCCGATGCTCAAATAGTATGTTCCGAATGTTTCCATGGGCTGCGCCGGCAATGAAGGTGAGGATTTGCCGCTTATTGGGAGGTTGGCCAAAGCGGGGTGGTCCGAGATCGAAAGCCCTTGGGTTATATTATGGTATTGAGATGTCTTTTGTAGGCTTAAATCCTTCAGAGATATTGGCGTTGCATAGGACTTTCATGAAGTTCTTGTAGAGGTTAGGATCATCATCATGTGAAATGTATGGGGCCTAAAATTCTTATAGAAGCTACGCTAAATAATAAATTTAGTAGGCTTTACACTTATATAACAATTACTACGCATTTTTGCTATCTATTCTGCAGAAAAGAATTCTCTATTTTGATACCAACTTTTATAACATGTCGTGTCATTTAATATAATTTTGTACAACATTTTTCAACCATTAAATCCAAGATTCACTCCGTCAACGTACTAATTGCACAAATTGAGAAAGACAAATAATTATAAAAGAAAAAAAATCATATCTTATTGAGACACTTGTTTTGTAGAAGCAATAAACTAGTTTTATGCTCCCTAGATATCGTCTGCTCTTGCTGGATTTGTTCCAATTACATTTTTCTTTTGAACCTTATCAAAGAAAATATGACATCATGATTGTATGAACTAAAAAAATGTGAAAGTTTTACTGACCAATTTTCACTTGATACTATAAGATATAAGACTTTACATTGTTATTGATTTGAATCAAGCCAAACATAATTTTATATTGTTATTGGTTGAAACTGAGCTATACATGCTATAAGTTTTGACAAGGAATTAGCAACTTGAGGGGAAAAAAAGGGTCATGTTAGATGTTTGTCAAAGTTAAGAGTTTACCCAATCATGACAGGAGACAGAAACGATCTGCTCCTCTTGTCCTATTCCAGTACGGATACTTATTTGCCACAACATAAACATAATCAGCGAACACACCAGTGATTTTGTAGATGCTCAATGGCAGGAAGAATGCATGGGCCTGATCAGGATGATGGGCTATGAATGGGCTTGGCTCACTGTCCATCTCAAAAATGAACAGGCCCTCGATGGCGTAGTTGTTTGCCATCAGCCCATTGTGGGCCATGGGTAGATATCCTTCCCTGTAGGTCCATCTTTTGAATCTCTTTACATCTCTATGTGGCTCCTGTTACAAAAAAAAAAAAAAAAAATGTTAATGAGACATGTGGCATTTTTTTATTTATAAAATTAAAATATATCTACAGTTTATAAATATTCTTTATATGTCTAAACGTATATGTATAAATATATTAATGACCATAATAATAATATTGTTAGTTTTAATTTATTTTTTTAGAATAACTATAATATACATATTTATGATTTCAAACGGATTATGATATCAGTATATTTAAAAAAATCCCTAAAATTAGAGTGTTTGTTACTTAAATTCAAATTGGTGTCTAAAATAACAATTTTAAAATTTCCTAAAAAAATGAAATTTTTTTATTGACAAGTTGGAATTAAATTAATGACACAGTATTATTAAGTCTTTTTATGCGTCTTACTGGTTATATAATTGATATATCATTAAGTTAATGATATACAATTATGTTCATTTCTTAAGATTTCAAGTGAATGATATTTTTTTTTTGTGATATGTAATTAAATTAATGAGACAGTATTTATTAAGTCTTTTTGTGTATCTTATATATTATATAATTGTTATATCTTAAGTTAATGATACATAATGATAATGATACTCAATAACATTCATTTCATTTTTTTAAGACCTCAAGTGATAATGATAATGTATCAATGAAATATGTTAAAATAACAAATATACGTGTATATTTTTTTCCTAATTTAATTATTCAAAAAAAGGAAATTTGTTATAAAAATTTAAATACATGATAGTATTTAGTTAAAGGGTATTTTAAGGTTCTAAATATATAAAATTTTAAAAAAGGGACATATAAGTGATATTTGTATAACAAAGACAAATATTAATTCACTCCTTAAAAAAAGACAGATTATGTAATTTTTACCAAAAAAATCGTTAAATTCCTAGGTTCCCAACTAGAACTGCCTCTTAAAAAAGAAGAAGAAGAAGAAGAAGAAGAAATGCCAATAAAGAATAAAATATAACATATTATACAACTAAAAATTATTGACAGAAAAAAAAAAGAGAGTTTTTTTTTTTTGAAATGGAATCCGGAGGATTTGAACTCTTAACCTCAATATTAGAGGCAAAACTGAAAATTTACAACTAGATCAAATAGATAAAAGATACATTTATAGCGGAAATCTTTTTCTAACAAAAAAAAAAAGAGATACATTTATAGTAAATTTTAGTAGTTTTATTTATTTTTCATGAGACTACTATATTTGTGTGCGCACTACAAGGAGAAAAATACCAAAAAAAAGTATGGAGACAAAAATCCAAATTATTTTTTAATTTATTGAAAAACTTTTAGTGAGACTGTATAAAATATCCTTTCCTATTTATGAAACCGAATGACAAGCTGGCAATATAATGAAAGTTAGGCAAATGAAAGAGAAATTTTTGGAAATGTTTCAGGATATATCATGGTTTTATGCGCGAGAAAAATAAGAAGGGTAAAACTAGAAAAGATTCTCAGGCAAGCGTTTAATGCCAAACTTTGGTGATGTCCATCAAATTTGGATTATTCGCGTTAAATAAGCCAAAAACTACGAAAGAGACTTTCGAAAAATAAAAAGAGACAACATATACTAGACAGGACAAAAACCACTTACCATGTTTTTTTATGCGGAGAATTGATATTATCTGGAGAAAATAAAAATACATGAAAAAAAGGAGGACTCAACTAATGAAATGCATAAGGGTTTCTGTTAACAGATCCTCTAGGGATCTGAATCTCCTCTCTATCAGATACATAATTCTTTGTTAAAATGACTTTTCTTACAGCTGCTCTTATTCTTGTCAAGTCTTCTTCAATCCTTTGCGCATTACTCTTATTTTGCTATAACGCAACAACTAATAATTAGCTCATGAGAAAAATAAATATAGTACGTGACTAAGAAGAGAGAGAAAATATACATATATTTCATACTTTGACAATATGCCTAGAAGAATTTGGCAGAGGCTTGTAATTTTGTTGCATTTGGGTCCCTGCTGGAGCCCGTGCCGGAGCCGGAGCGGGCGTTGGCGTTGGCGTTGGAGAAACGTATTGAGTAGAATTGTGATGAGCTAAAGCGGGTGAAGAAAGTTTGAGATTAAGGACTCGGTTTTGGTTTAAGGGAGAGAAGTAGAGGACCATAACGAAGAGAAGAAGAAAAGCCAGAGAGAGTAAATATGGGGAATGTAGACTTATGAATGAAGACACGGCTTGCGATTTCAGGTTGCTGCTTAGAGCAAGTGAATGAACGGGATTTGTGAGAACCATGTTGTATTATATAATTATGTCCATTTTTGAATTGATTTCGGCTTTTTTTTTTTTCTGGCTATGTAAATTGGGAAATGCCAAAAGACAAAATATATATATACACACACATATGTGTGTGTATATATGTATATTTAGGAAGAACTATTTCCTTGGATCAATGGGTGGAAAAAACTTCCCCAAGCAGTAGCTTTTATAATCCGTCTAAAGGATTTAGCCGTCATTTTAGGTATTGGCCATTGGAACCATGGGAGAATCTTTTGTTTAACTTAAAACTGGCTTTCTTTTTTTTTTTTTTTTTTTTTATTTAAATGAACGACAAGTCGTATTCTTTTCAGCATCAAAACTACACGTTTTATTTTTCGAATTATAAGTTCAAAAAACTGTATGTGACTTTTATTTTAGTTGAAGAAAGCTGAAATAACATTTGGGTTACGGATAAGGAACACGATCGGTCAATTCATTTCTAGAAAATTGTTTTCCTTTATATAGAAACGACTTGACGTTTTGGCATCAGTGGCACCACGATTCTTTTTTAAAATTTTCCTTGCAGGTTACTATGAATTGACAACCTTCTCTTCTGAATTTTTATCTGTGGTTTACTAATTGTCCTTTTTTTAAACCATCTTCAAGCGGGTTCCCCTCTAAACTTTGTTACCGTTTAGGAGAAAAATGACGTCGTTTTCTTTCTAAAATCTTATGTTGTCAAGGTCTACGACATGTCGTTGTTCTTACTTTACTGTTGTTTACTTGTTCTTTATCGTAAAATGACGTTCCGTTTATTTTTAAATTGTCCAATAGTTTAGAATAATAATAACATATGTTTTCCTCTTGTTAGTATAAGACAGTTACTATTTCAAATTTGATATATGTAAGAAACGTAACTTGCAGATTACAAGTCCATTAAGTGTCGTTTCTGTACAAACGACCGTAAAAATGTGTTCGGTCATCGGTTTTATGCGTGTGCTTGTTTTTATTTTTTTAACTTTTTCCTGAAAAGGAAAGATTGGGCAATAAATCGGCCGTCTTCTTAATTTTATTGTCATTTAGGACAAAAATGACAGGTCGTTCGTTTTGATACAAAACAACATGCAGCTGTTCTTTTCCAATATCAATTGTCGTCAGCACAAAAGGACTTGTCGTTTCGATTTTTCCCTGAATGATTCTGTCCTTTAGGATCTGGACAGGAGTCTTTCCCTTCCTTTTTTATCGGATTCATTGTACTTGCGAATTCAATGAACATTTTGACTTACAACATCAAATACTCTTCTTTTGTAGTAAAAGCGAGCTGGAAATAATGGCTTGGAAAAAAATAGAGGTAGTAAAATAACCGCATAATCATAAAACTTGTCCAAACCATATCACATTCATGGCACCTTTTCTGTTGGGTTTGGTTTGAAGGTCTAATTAACACTAATATATGTGGTGTGATTTGGTTCGCAGTTTGGGATTTTGAAAAAGAGAAATTATATTAAATAACATAGTTTTAATTGTTATTATAAGCAAATAACACATACATAGTATTTTTAAAATTATGTGTTTTTTTAAATATTTAAATATTTTATTTTACTCTATCTTTTTTTCTTCTCTTTCCTTTTGTTTTGCTTTTATATTATCTCAATGTTGTTTTATGTTTTTCTTTACATCATTTAATACTAAAATAAATTTCATTTTAATCTAAATGAGCTATTTGCTTAATATTTTTATATATTGGTCTATTTATTTTTAATCCCAATAAATAGTAATCTACTTCCCTCGTTCTTCCCTTTTAAAATTGCAAGTAACCAAACCACACTCCACTGGTGCACCACATATATTTATTTATATGATTTTCAAAATAATTCTTTTAGGACTTTAAATGTTATTTATGTGTCTATTTTAGCCACTATTTTTATAATGATAAAAAGACATAAATTGTAAGAGGAAAAAATCATGCACATATAGTAGTAACTTTTTTTTTTTTTTAGATTGTATTTTATTATCATATGTTTGTTTGCGAGTATATATGAGCAAGTATATCATTTACACAAAATGTGTTAAAATCTTGGTATAAATTTGTAAGGGTCATGTAAATTGCATAAACCTGCAGGCCACGCGTCATAACATTGATGTGGTAGTACATTTATTATTATTATTATTATTATTGTTATTAATTTTTACCGTGGTTAAATAAACCTTCTTAATCGCACTCATGATCAAGTAAAACCTTTTAGAAATAATTGTTCAAACCACACCGCGATAGAGTCTCGTTGTCCAATCCATAAAATGTCATCTGCTTGACAACCAAGCATTTCAGGTTTGACAAAAAAAAAAAAAAAAAAAAAGGAACACGCCGTATTACTAAATTTATTGCAGCAAAAACCCGTAATTGTGTAAAATTTCGAATCTGCGGACATTTTATCTTACCAAGATAGAGGGATCAATTCGCAATTACTGAAATCTTTCTTTTGAAAACTAGGTTCCGTTCCATTTTCCTTCCCCTTTACGATTCTCCCTGTCTGTGTACTTGCAGGCAGAAGAAGAAGAAGAAGAAGAGGAAGAAGAACGAGAGAAAGATGTTAAAGTTCTTGAAGGGAGTGGTGGGTGGATCTGGACCGGGGCTCAAAGATCTGCCCTACAACATCGGAGAGCCTTACCCTTCCGCTTGGGGCTCTTGGAGTCACTTCCGCGGCACCTCCAGGGTATCCTTTCTCCTTTGCTCTCACGCTTCCACATGTTTGGTTTTGATTCATGGATTTCCTTTCGATTGTTTCAGCAATTTCAAGTTCGATCGGTGTTAGATTTGGAGGATTTTTCGAATTGCTTGGGGATTTGGATTGAGATGAGGATTGGTTTTTGTATTTGTTTGCGTAATTTTGCATTGGAGCGTCACTTGTAGGGAATTTTCTGGTTTTGGGTTTGATTCAGTGTTTAATTTGGGTTCTTTCACCTGAGAATTAGTTGGATCTCGCAATTGATCATCTCGTGAATTCCGTAGAGACTTTTGATTTCTCACTTTAGGTTGTTTATTTATTTTGTTGTTGCGAGGTCGAAATAATAGGTTGATTGGACAATTCAGCTGAATTATAGAGGTTTAATATAACACCGTCCCAAGTAGAGATCAAGCTCTCTCCCTCTCTCTCTCTCTCTCTTTGGTGTTAATTAGCAACTGTATGTAACCATTGAAGTAATAGAGATTGGAGTTTATTGAATTGATCTTGCTGGGGCACTTTCGTCCTTTTCCTTTTCCATGTTGTGCCTTTGATACTGGTCAACTGTTATGTTAAGCAATTGGCAGGTTGTTATTAATCGATTCATTCCAACCAGAACACTCAGCTTAGAAAAACCAGGGGATATTAAGGTTTTGTTAATCTCAGAAGATTCATTTATTTGATCTAATCTGCTTGTAGAGTATGTGTGTATGTATGTGTATGATTTGCCATTATGTGCCTATGTCTAAGTTTTGTCGTAATCCTCAGGATGATGGGTCGCCAGTATCTATATTTTCTCTTTCTGGAAGTAATGCCCAGGATGGACATTTAGCCGCTGGTCGTAATGGTGTCAAACGGCTCCGAACTGTAAGTTTTCATCTATGTCTATGTTTTAACGTTTGTTTTTGTTATTTATATACTTACAATTTGACTATGCTAAATTCTTGTACAATGAGCATCAGTGCTTCCTGAACTTTTTCTGTGCGCTTCAAACTAAATTTTGATAATCTACGTGTATCATTACATTTTGATACTTAAGAAAAAGGACATCTTTCTATAATAGAACGAGCTCAAAAAGTTGCTTTGGTCTTTTTTCAGGTTAGGCATCCAAACATTTTATCATTTCTTCACGGTACGGAGACTGAAGCCTTAGAAGGCTCCACTACAAAGGTTACAATCTACATCGTCACAGAGCCTGTTATGCCTTTATCAGAAAAGATCAAGGAATTGGGTTTAGAAGGTACACAGAGGTATATAAACATAAAAGATCCATTCTTCCTGGTTTGTATTGGTACTGGATCAGATGCAGCAGTTAACCTGATAATTATAACTTTTTGCAGGCAAAGCAATGTTTTGAGGTTTTTGCATTAGTGGACGATGGAATGTCATAATTTAGTTTCCTTACATGAATGTTTATCAACAATACATGTTTGGTTACTTATTTGAAAATTCCGTTGTCGTTGTGATGCTGGGGTTGGTTTTGACTTTTTATGTTTTTCCTTGATTGTAGGGATGAGTATTTTGCATGGGGACTGAACCAGATAGCAAAAGCTGTCAGCTTCTTAAATAACGATTGCAAACTTGTACGTTTTGTAAAGTTATACTATGTTTTTGCTATAGGCCTAGCTTTCATACGCATGAGCGCATCTTTCCTGGACAAATAAGTTACTTCTTAAATCTTCACTTCATCCTCCTAAACCAACCTGTCGATTATTTAAGAGAGAATAATATTGTCTTTGGTTATTATAGGTTCATGGTAATGTTTGCTTAGCTAGTGTTGTTGTCACACCAACTTTAGATTGGAAGCTGCATGCTTTTGATGTTTTATCCGAGTTTGATGCAAACGATGAAGCTTCTTCTGGAGCACTGCTGGTAAAGACTCATTTTATTTGTTGCAACAATGCAATTTTCTTCATATATACCGTGTTATGTTGTGGGTAGTGCTTGGGGCTCCTTTGTTGGTTTACACTTCCATGGAAATTTTGACAAAAGAGCACAGTTGGAGTTAGGATCTGTTTCTCACAGGTTGTTATTATGCATTTAGCAATATGCATGGCTTGTTGGTGCGCAATACAAACCAATGGAGCTGTCAAAGTCTGATTGGGCTGCGGTTAGAAAATCACCACCTTGGGCGATTGATTCCTGGGGATTGGGTAGGTGTCTTGTTGCTTCATTTGTGGAAATGTAGTGAATGTTTTTATTATCCAAAGGTAGATAATAGGTGATATATTTTGGGCATGCCTTCTAATAATTGCTGGTTTTGTCACGTCTCATATAAAATGCATATTGGATTCAAAAGGGGCATATATATGAACAAATATGATTGAAGTTTCTATTCAAGGATTGCGATTTGCAGGGATTTTGGAACTTATTGTTTGTTAAATGTTTCATGTGTTCTTTATTAACTACGGTTCACTTTTTTGCTTTTTTTTTTTTGCTATTTAATTCTAAAAATTCCGCATTTTTCATTGATAGGCTGTCTTATCTATGAACTTTTCTCTGGTATGAAGTTAAGCAAAACAGAGGAACTGCGCAATACTGCTTCCATTCCAAAGGTGAGCAATCTGTTTCTGGAATAAGCACTTATGATATTTTCCGTATCTGAATTTTAGTTTCTTCTCCAGTAAGCATATCTCACTTCATTCTTTTACCCCTCTGTGGACTGTGGATCATACGTGTTTATGGGTATTTGTTAAATTAAAGGGAATTATCTGTGTGCATGTTTGGTTTGGTTTCCATTTTTCTTTCTCAAAAGATTCATTTCATTTGCATCTGTTTATTTTCTTGTCTCACAGTCTCTGCTTCCAGATTATCAGCGACTCCTCAGTTCCATGCCTTCTCGCAGGTTGAATACATCAAAACTTTTAGAAAATAGTGGTGAGTTGCAGACCTGATTTATTTGTGGTTGTTGTTGAAGAAGTTTTAAGTATGACCATCACTTATAGCCATCACTTGTGCACATAGGCATACACACTCTCTATACAGACAGGAAAAGATGTGAAGTACCCTTTTCTTTGGGTACATGGTGTTGTTTCTTTACCATAACTTGCGAGTTAAATTTTTTCTGCTATATTTTTTTGCTTGAAATTGTATTAAGTGTGTAATTGGATTGCCAGAATATTTCCAGAATAAGTTGGTGGATACCATACATTTCATGGAGATCTTAAATTTGAAAGACAGTGTTGAAAAGGATACTTTTTTCCGTAAGCTTCCAAATTTGGCAGAGCAGCTTCCCCGCCAGATTGTGCTTAAAAAGGTATAATCTTGGTGATTATTGTCTGACTTTTTGATGAAGTGTACAGTATACTTATAATTCTCATGTTATGCTTTTATCTACTGGTTCCTACAGTTGCTTCCTTTATTAGCTTCTTCCCTTGAATTTGGTTCAGCTGCTGCCCCTGCTTTGACTGCACTGTTAAAAATGGGTTCCTGGCTTTCAACGGAAGAATTTAGTATCAAGGTTTCAATCTTTCTGCTCTCCTTTGCAACCTTATATGTTAGACACCAAATGTCTTGTACATTTATCTGCCCCACTCCACCCACCCACCCACCCCACCCCCCCAACCCCCCGCCCCTTCTTTTTTTTTTTTTTTTTGTTTCCCAAATACTATTTTTTTCCCAAAACTTCTAGAAATATGGTTGTACCTATATAAACTGATTCCTTCTCTTTTAGGTGCTTCCTACAGTTGTGAAACTCTTTGCCTCCAATGATCGAGCTATTAGAGTTGGTCTTCTGCAACATATAGATCAGTTTGGAGAATCGTTGTCAGCACAAGCAGTTGATGAGCAAGTATGAAGTCAATGATATAGTATTTAATTGTCTTTATTTGATCAATAAAATTCAAGTTGATCTTTATGCACATAGACGGTTTGCACAATTTTATTGTTAGCATTTGAATTTTGAAATTCTGTTCATTGGCTGGGACTAGGTTTACCCTCACGTCGCAACCGGGTTCTCTGATACATCTGCTTTTCTCCGAGAACTTACACTTAAATCCATGCTTGTTCTAGCTCCAAAGGTATGTGTATAAGGCCTATATATACTTGTTGCCAGGGTCCTTCATAGTTCATGGTTTCTTGCAATATAATTGGCTATGAGAGCCTTGATTTGAGTTCGCTACTCCCTTTTCTCTCCCCTTTTGCGTATATAATTGTTGTCAGGGTCCTTCATAGTTCATGGTCCATTTCAGGGTCATTGTTGAAGTATCTGTCCAAGTTACAGGTATGGCTTCTAGCATTTGGATTTGGTTTTAGTAAACACTAATGATCCTCTAACACGCTACGCTGTTTCTTGACGTGGTTTAATTTTTTATTTTCTATCATTTTAGGTTGATGAAGAGCCAGCAATTAGAACAAACACCACTATATTACTGGGGAATATTGCAAGCTACTTGAATGAAGGGGTCGGTATCGACGACTAACTAGTTTTATAATTTTAGGGTTAATCGTATAATTATACCTCATAGTTTTCATTATTTCTCAATTTGTTCCTCTGTTTTTAGAAACTACAAAGGTATCCTTTGAATTTGAAAAACTTGTTTCAATTTTATCCTATATAGACTTTTTTGACTTAAAAATCATAGAGATAAGGTAAAACTACCCTTGACTAAATCTAATTTGTTTATGAAATATATGTTTCTTTTTGAAAAAAAATTTAAAAAATATATTTTAAAATTTAAAAAGTCATAAAACTAAAAATATTTTTTTTGAAATTTGATATTTTGTTTTAGGATTTTTTTTATGTTTTTAATATATAAAATATTTATCATAACTATTCAAGGGCAGTCATGCTATTTTGTCTAATTTTTTCTATTTATGGGATGAAATTGAAATAAGTGTTTAAAATTTCAAAGATACTTTTGTAGTTTCTAAGAACAGAGGGACAAATTGAGAAATAGTTAAAACTAAGAGATACAATTATATAATTGACCCTACAATTTTATCAGTGATATACATCTTTGAATTTTGAAATTCTTATTAGAATCCTTGATCTCTAATTCAATCATTTGTTCTCCTTAATGGTATATGGTACTGCTACTTTAAGTAGCTCGGTCACCATTTTTAACAAGTTTATTGTTATACATGTGTAAGTAGAGCTGATGGTTTAATTCGGCCCTACAATGCAGACGAGAAAAAGAGTTTTGATCAATGCTTTTACTGTTCGTGCATTGCGGGATACATTTTCACCTGCCAGAGGAGCAGGTACCTGACATTCTAATGTTGACTTCTTGACTATTTTTCCCTCGGTAAAATGCTTGGAAAATGAAGTGTTTCTATGTATGCCAATTGAATAATTTTATGTGCCAGGGGTAATGGCATTATGTGCCACCAGTTCTTATTATGACGTCAATGAGATCGCAACTCGGATTCTCCCAAATGTTGTTGTACTCACTATCGATCCTGATTGGTATGAATTGTGTGTTTTTGTCTATCTTACCAATTAGTGACGCCCACACCATGAACTAGCAATTTATTTTATCTTTTAACTTTTTTCTTATATGCACAAAAAAAAACGTGCTTTCGTTTTCATTCGATTTCTAATGGCTGTTCTTCCCTAAAATGTTATCTTTTTTTTTTTTTTTCCCAAGCAGTGATGTTCGATCAAAGGCATTTCAAGCAGTTGATCAATTTCTGCAACTATTAAAGCAATACCATGATAAGGTGTGTTCTTGAATCAGGTTCTGCCTATTAATGGGAAACCATGTTGTTGGTCATGGCTCACCTCTTACCCATGTTTTAAAAGGGGATATCGAGGCTGAATTTTACCCTTGAAGTATGCATCTCCAAACTAGAGGCTTAAGCCTATCTTATTTTTTGCTTTTGGCAGCATAAAACAAAGCCGAAAACCCTCTCCTTTGTTCATCTCAATTTTGGTGTTTGACAGCTGGCTTTCATAATTATGTTTCATCATGCATGTCTAATTTGTTGCCGATGTGGCTACTGAACAGCTGTCTGCTTGACAGCTGGGCGTTTTTCTTTTTAATTTTTTTTCCTTGGCTGTCCTTTTTTCACAAAGATAATACTTGGTTACTTTCCTACTTTCTACTAATCTATCACATGATGTTCTTCGAACAACAATTGCAAAAAATTTTTACCATGTGATGTGAACCTTTTCTGGTTCTTTGTAGACGAACTCGGGAGATACCGCTGGGGATTTTGGAATCTCGTCAATACCAGGAAATGCCAGTATATTGGGGTAAGTTGTTTGTTCAATGAATATTAATATTTTGAAACTCCCTGCTAGATTCTGTTAAACGTTGATATCTGTTCTTGGGGATGATTTGCTCAAGCTTTTCGAAGGAGCATTAATTTGGTGTGCATGCATGATTATGTTATTGGCTTTCTTTCTAAATGCTATAAAATATCCGTTCTTGGGCATGATTTGCTTAAGCTTTTCGAAAGAGCATTAATTTGGTGTGCAAGCATGATTATCTTATTGGCTTTCTTTCTAAATTCTATAAACCCTCTTTGTGGTGATTTTTCTCTGCATGCGTAGTAGGCCTTGCACATGTAGAACAATAGTACGGAAACCAGGGACCAACAATAATAAAGTACTTGCTCTATGTTGCTAAGAGCCTTTCTTTATTGACAAAAGTTTACAAGAACAGACTCTTCTTTTGGATCAATTGGCCATCAGACTTGCAAAATCTGCCCTTCATTAGTTCATTTTTTTACATACTTTGCCTTCTGTTCTTTAAACTCACAGCCATGATGGTAGTTTTATTCGGACGTCAATTCTAGTTCTATCATTTCATTCTTTGAAGTGCCAATATGATAGATAATTCTTAGCCCGATAAATTTTACGTAATTCTCTCTGACAAAGTCAGTAATGAATTGGGATTATTAATTACCATGCAGATGGGCTATGAGCTCATTGACTCTTAAGGGCAAGCCGTCTGACCAAGCTTCACTTGCTCCTGTGAATACTAGTGCACCTCTTGCTTCCACAACTTCCAATGCAAGCCCTGGTATACATTGATGAATTACATACTTTTGGAGACACTTGTGAATTTTGTGGAGATATGATTAGTGCACACACTTTGCCAATTGGTGCTAGCCTAGCTGGTAAAGGGTGGGGTGAGTTAAGGGAGAGATCCCAGGCTCAAATCCTAAGAATAGCTGGCAATGTATGGAAAAAAAAAAAAAAGATTAGTGTACACACGTTTTTGAGAGGTAGCTGCTTCTTACAGTTTTCTATTTTATGAAATTTATGGTAACTGAAAGTCTGAAAATAGAAATTTCTTTTTACAGCATCTGTAGATACAACTCACAATTGTTGTTAATCCTCTAGCTTGATGTTAGTTCATCTTCCATATGTTTTATGAGCATAGTCTTTCCCACGGCTAAATATCTGATATGATTTTCTCTGACAATCCTAGTTATAGATACTCCAAGTACAGCTCTTGCCCGTGTAAGTTCCAAGCCAGATTTTGCTGATCAGCCTGTACCTGATTCCCCCACATCCACGGATGGCTGGGGAGAAGTTGAGAATGGAATTGATGAAGAGAATGAAAATGACAAAGATGGTTGGGATGATATTGAACCCCTTGAAGAGGCAAAGCCATCCCCAGCACTTTCAAACATCCGAGCTGCCCAAAAGCGGCCAGTTGTACCGCCTGCGTCTCAGCCAAAACAACCAGGTAATGTTTTATGCTAACTTCTAGCCAGGTTTAAGTAGAGTGTCAGATGCTGCAAACTGAACTGCCTCGTTCAGAATGCATGTTAACTTCTCCTGGTTTTGTTTTCATGTATATATGCATCAATTTGAGTTTTGCATGAGATTTCCCATTGATAGTTGCTTAAGTTCGGGAGACTAAAGCAGCACTGTTACTTTTCGCTTTGCCCAAAAGCTGGTTCAAAAATTGTCTCCTCAAAGTCAAATATTTGATTATTCTATAGTCGTTATTGGTTCTTGTTGATATTCCAAACAGTGATTATAGAGTTCTGACCAATTAATGGGAATTTACTAACCTCTTCTGTTTTCTCCAATGGCAGCTACAAGTTTGCGGCCTAAAAGTACAGCAGTAGCTAAAAATGACGACGATGATTTGTGGGGCTCCATAGCGGCGCCAGCTCCTAGAACATCATCAAAACCTTTGAACTTGAAAGCCAGTGCAACAGTTGATGACGATGACCCTTGGGCTGCTATTGCCGCTCCTGCGCCCACAACCAGGGCAAAGCCTTTATCAGCAGGTAGAGGCCGAGGAGCTAAACCTGCTGCTCCCAAATTGGGGGCTCAAAGGATAAACCGGACATCATCTGGAATGTGAATTACATACAAAACGGAACATGACAATAGTTAAAAAAGATTTGAAGCTGTAGATTTTTTTTTTGTCCCCGTTTGGTGGCGGGTAATGAAGCTCAAATGCAATGTGCTTTGTCACCAGGAAATGTATTTGCAATCTTTTTCTGCATATTATTTGATTTGTAATAATATTCTTTCCTTTTTATTTTAGCTTGTCTTTTACATGAGGAACCGTTATGTCTGATGTTCATGCAAGTTTATTAACACATTTGTTGTAGACAGCAGCGACAGGCAATAGTTTTGAGCCTAGAAACATTTTGGGATGTAATGTATTATCTACATGTTGTAGTAAAAAAACTGGTGAAGGTTTTTCTGTTTGTTTGATTAAAGTACTTCAATTTACCGCCCGGTTTTCTTTAATTTCCAGAAGAAATACAAGAAAGATGCTAGAGTTTACTAGAAAGCAAAGAAAACATGTATAATATCCGAGTCTCTCTTATTAGTTTGGCTTAAAATATTTTAATCAGTAGCAAAAAAAGAAAAAAAGAAAAAAAGAAAGATGTTGGGTGGTTGAACGAACAAATTTTACTTATTCAAAAGTTTCCATCGAACATGATATGTCATATGATAAGATACGCAATCAGATAGTAGATCGAAAAAAAAAAAAATGGAATATAAAACTTCCACTTGTTATGGACAAACTCGTCAAAGCATTACGATAATTAATTTTGCATCAATGGAAAATATATAGGTGGAGTATCTAAGATAATAGCACCCTAGGCCTTTTGGCTCCCAATTGGGACTCCTATTTTCTTGTAGCCAGGGCAGCACAAGGGGTCCATCCTACAACAAAATGACAGTGCTTTCCATGAAGGCTAGCAGCAGGTAGCAGCATCACAAACAGTGCAAAGTCGAGCATCAACTTCACTGAACCTTCCGTCGGTGTCTTTAGACTTTTAGCACTATTAAGTAATGATTCACTATGGAGTTTTTTTTTTTTTTTTTTAGGGGACAGATATACTGTGGAGGTTGACATGTGCACTCCCATACGTGTAGGATGCGAATATGATTTCAAAAAGCACGTGTTGTCCAGTTTACCCTATAAAATATTTCGAAAAAAAAATTAAAGAAGTTATTTCTTTCTATAATGATGCTTATCTGCTCTGAAAAAAATCTTATTAAATAAAAAAAAAATTTGAAGACCAAATCATACTATTTCTAAAAAGTTGGACCAACCAAACTATTTACTAAAAAAAGTTATCCCACTCAATCTTTTTTGTCGGAATGTATCTTGAAGGCAAATAAAATAGATCACATATTCTCATTATTATTATTATTTTGCGTTTTTAACATAAGGGCCTGATCCTAAAACAAACGGCACACGCGAAATAATTCAATAAATAAATAATGCTCTTACTCTGTCATAGTCACCAGGTTTGGGCGTTGAGTAGTGGGGGAATTACAGAGGAAATTTGGATCTGACTTCTGAGCAAAGCAAAATTTTCCGCAAGCCCAATTAAAAGAAAATGTCAAACAAGCATTTGGCGATTGGGTTTTTGTAGTTATTCTGTTATGGCTCTGTTCTTGGGACTGCCCACAATCTGTTTACCCCAGAGACTATCACAAAATTCCACAACAAGAATGGCTCTTAATTCCCCCAACAACACCTCAAGAGTCTCTTTCCCAGATTATACCGCCAAAAAATCCGAAGAACTTGCCAATAGAAAACTTCCCATTCTTCTCTTTGACATTATGGACACTATTGTCCGCGACCCTTTTTACCACGATGTCCCTGCCTTCTTCAGGTACCCAAATTTCTGTACTTTTTTTTGTTTTTCTAATTAATTTTTGAAATTCTCCTTTGTTTGGTTTCCGTAAAGGGTTGAATATCTGTTGGTTTGCCTAGAAAATACTAGCAGGAGGATGAAATAAGAGAAAATTGGATGTCGTAATTCTAATTTTTGAAATTTCAAGTTTTAATTTATTTCGTTTCATTATTTTCTCAAACATCCCAGTACATGTTTTATAAGCTTTATCCTTCTTAAAGTTTCCCTTTTTGGGTAAAAGAGACTGTTAATACCAATAGGTTAAGGTTAAACTAATTGAAGTTCTTAGTGTTGGCTAGAGAAGTTTCAGAAAGTTGTCTGTTGAGTAGTTTCTGATGCGGCTGTTGTACTGAAACAATCAGAGTTCAGCTTGATATTTCCTCAAAACTTTTGACTACTTTTTGGGTGGTTTAGTGCTTACAAATTTTTAATCTTATTAACATCTTCCTTAGATAATCACACTTAGATTTTATGAGCAGAATGTCAATGGTGGAACTATTAGAAAGCAAGCATCCGACTGCGTGGATCGAATTTGAAAAGGGGATGATTGATGAGGTGTGGAAGTATCTCGTAAGCTGTTTTAACTGTTTAAGGGTTCTTATCCGTCAATAGAAAAAGACCAATTTTGTTATTGCAAGCCTTTATTGAATCTTATGAAAATTGGGGTTTCTTGTATTGAAAATCTTATCACGCTCTTCCTTCATGCAGTCATCGTAGTTACCCAACGAGGCTTGAACATTTAATGTTTGAGGTATTTCCCATGGAGGCGGGAACGAAATTCCCTTCTTTTTTAGATAATACTTCGGTTGCCTTCGTATGTTTTATGGCTATTTTGAGTTTTCGTCCGACCTCCAGAGGTTCTTCCTTGGTTTGCTTTTATAAACATCAGCTTGTCATGATGCTTTCTTTATTCTTGAAAGAATGAACTGAATACTTGCTCTACTCTTTTGACTCTCTGAAAACCCTTTTGCAGACCCTTGCTTAGCTGAAAGGTTTGAATTGTAATTGCTTTGTCTTTGTGGCCGTAGATTTGGGGACTGGGTTTAACTTGAAGTGATTATTACTTCTAAGATGTATACTTTTCTACATGGATTACATCCGTGTTGTTGCTTGCATTTGAGTTTTGAGGTCTGTTTTTAATTATATGATATCAAATGTCTTTTCAATCCTATCTTTATCTCTTTCAGGCAGAGCTAGCCAGAAAGTTCTTTAAAGATGGAAGGCCATTTGATTTAGGAGGTTGGTGAAATTTTGTTACCGTCAATTCTGGATGTCACTTTGAGCCCCTGCGTTTACTTTCTCCAAAGTCCCATAGTGCTATCAAAGTACCAATTCCATTTCCCCTTCTTGCAGGCCTTAAAGAGTGTATGACAAGAGGATATTCCTACATTGAAGGTGTTGAAGAATTGCTCTTTGCACTAAAAACAAAGAACTATGAGATGCACGCGTTTACAAACTACCCCATCTGGTCTGACGAGAATCCTTTGGAAAAAATTCCTTGTGTGAGAAATGAGCTCATCATTTTCTTGGATATTTCTTTTGTAGGTGTGAAATGATTGAGGATAAGCTAAATATCTCAAGATATTTGTCTTGGACGTTCTGTTCATTTAAGAATGGTACGTCAAATATTTGACATGGTTCATGGTTGTGTGTGGTGTCTTTCTATTTATACTCTGTCGTTTCATGTGAACTTTAAGAAAGTTGTTCACAAATTTGTTGTTTCCTTACTCTGCGTGTATGGTCCCAACTATATACATCTTTCAGGAAAGAGAAAGCCAGATCCCGATTTCTTTTTGGACGTCGTGAAACATCTGGAAGTTGATCCAGAAAACTGCGTCTTTGTTGATGACAGGTTACATATCTTTTTCCTCTTTTGATTATTGGACAATCATTCATCCAACTTCATAATTAAATCATTAAATGTCCTTTGTTTTTTACTTCAAGCTTCATTTGCTGATAGTAATTATGCGGTTCTTGTCCAGGATGAGAAACGTGGAGGCTGCAAGAGGGGTTGGCATTGTCGGTGTACAGTTCAAGAATGCTGATACACTGCGTCGAGATCTTTCTCTGATGGGCATTGACGTCTCAAGATAATAGACGACCAACTCATCAATTATAAGTTTGCTGACTTAATTGTATGGCTTGGACGAATTTAATTCTTTGAAGGATTACTGTATCATTTCTTTATTACAATCAATAATTTATGAAGTTGGTGAGTTTCCCCTTATAGAGGATGATAAGTGAAGCTTGGTACCACTTACGAAATGTAATTCTGGTTCACTTAAACAACAGTATCTTTTAAACAGAAACTAATAATGACTCGTCGTTTACGAGTAGGGACATGATCTAATATAGAAAACGACGTCATTTTTCTAACAAACAGCAGAAAACGTTGATCAAGTATTTTACTAGACAGCAACAAACTTGCTATGTTGTTTTTAAACAGAACCTCTGTGCATAGCTTTTGCTTATTTTAGGCAGCAGCAGAAGCAAAAGCATTGGCCTTTAAATTGGTGATTTTGATGGGCAATAATAACGTCGGATTTTCTAGAGAATTATTCCCTAATTAATTTTGGATTAGTTAGGTATTAATGAAATTATTACATAAAAAATAGTAATATTTCCTCGTTTGAGCTAATTATAATGATTGGTGTCGCTTTTATATCTAAAGATTGAAAGCAGTTTCCTCTAATAAAACATTGCATTTTGTCGGGAATATTGACCAATTTTATACATTGTTGAAATAGAATGAGAATATTTTAGTAGTGTTTTTTGGAGGTACAAAAAATTATAAGCACAACAATGCTTTTTTCATTGCATCTTATGTCATATTTGCTTTATAAGTAAAAGACTGAAAGCAGTTTCCTCCAATAAAACTTTGCATTTTGTCAGGAATATTAACCAATTTTATACTTAATTGTGTGATTGAAATAGGATGAGAATATTATTTTCTTGGAGTACACAAAATTATTAGCACAACAATTTTTTTTTTTTGGGTTACAACACCTTATCTCATATTTGCTTTGTAGCATGCTAGTGCAGATATTTTTTACTAGTTGACACTTTTTTCCTTAAAAATTAAATAATTCTTCATTGATTTTATAGTGATACATTATCCAGTCATGACTTTCATCACTTGAGTGGATTTTTGAGATATTGCGAGTCATTTTATATTTGTGTCAGTGTTCGGTTTCCACTCATTAAGACATTTTAATTTATCGAAAAAGAAGATCATAATTTCAAATTGTAAAATCTCATTCAAAATCAGCCTATTTGGTATTCTAGCCAAGTATGAAAGCCAATAAAAATTAGGACAAATTGCTCAATTGATCCCCAACCTTTCACGAAAGTAAAATTTTAGTCTCTAACTTTTTTTTTTTCAAACCGATCCCAACCTTTCATTTTAGTTACTGAAAAACCAATTGATCCCCTTCTGTTTTGATGCCGCTCAGTTGTCTTTTATGAACAATTTTAATTATGAGATAAAACCAAGGGTTACAACTTACGCGGTCTATTCATTCCTTTGTCACAGTTATCATCAGCCATATATGATAAAACTTAACTCCTCCTTTATCCTCCATGATATAACTTGACATCTACGTTATTCTTTGTATATTTGTATTATTTAATGTTTAGTGATAAATAATCCAAATCCACTACCTGAGGACTATTCAAAAAAATCGAAAAGTTGGTATCACATGAAATAACAGTACAAACTACCTTGGAGGAACCTACCGTTGCCATATTGTATGTGATGAACACGCTTCTCGTTGAATTTGGAAGGGCAAGCAGCCAAGCAACATAATACGACTCTTGAGGATGACTTGGAAATGGTATAATATATAAAATTTCTTTTACTGGGTTATTTTTAAGAAGATGAACAGAAAATGGGGGAAGAAAACACGTTTTTGTAAGGAAAAGTAGTGTATACATATAGCTTTGGTGTAACAAATTAATATTTTAGTAGTTCAATAACAAACCAATCCATTGTTTGCAACTTTTTTCGTTCGAGAATGTAAGCATGTGTTCATATAACTTTTAAGTTGTGTGCATGTAACACATGTAATGTTGTAAGTTATATTTCAACAAATTAAGCGTTATACGATCGCATGAATAAAGTTACATTCTCGAACGAAGAAAATTATAAACGCTAGACTGGTTAGGTGCCGGATTTAAGTTAAAACCTAATATTTCATCGAGTTATTGTACAAATGTATTGTATATTTTTTATACTAAATATATATGTATTGTTGAAAAGAACAAATCTACAAAGGGCTTAGAACTGTTGAAATCAACACATGTATACATGACATTACACTTTAATAAAACTATCAAACACCTCAGTTAGCTTGGACAAGTCCTGGAAGACCTGGTAAAGTTTGATGGGAATTTCTACTATCATTTTATCCCTTTTAAAATCATCAGGAGTAATCTCCGTACTACATTAAAAAAAAATCAAATTTTTATATTTTAGAAACTTTAGGCTTTAGCATAGCTAGACGCATACAATTCAATTCAGAGGCCAAATTGAGACTACATAAGTTCTTGAAGGGTTATTTGTGTAAATAAACGAAAACTTTCTGCATAAAATTCTTCATTTTCTATATTTTACGGTGTGTGGCAAACGAGTATTTGACACTTCTTTGAGGCTGTCGCTTATTAAAGTCTGAAGTCCGAATCTTGAACAGGAATATATAGAGAAGAAGGCCAACACGATACAAGACAAGAAAGAGAAAGGAAGAAGAAGATGCAGTGTCTGGGAGCTATGGAGTCGGTAAGAATTGCACCATCGGCTTCCATGTCCGTCTCCAGAGCTTTGCCTGTGGGCAAACTAGTAAATTCCTCATATCATCTCCACCTCCACAATTCCGCTGGGCCTCTTGGTGGCTCTTCTCTCGTTTTCACTCTTCCCGATGCTTTCTTCAGACCTAAGCTTCCTTCTCAGAGGACTGCCTCCTTTCGTTGCTTCTCTGGTAAGTCTTGTTTTTGTTCACCCTTATTCTCAATTCCCAATTTTTCTTTGTTGTTGTTGGGTTGGGAATTGGGATTATTGGGTCTTTTGGATCCGAAAGCCTTGTGCTTTGATGGGCATGATTTGGTCGAGGCGGTGAAGATAATTTAGGCGGATTTCCTTGTGATTCTATTGGTTTTGGACATGGGTTTTCGCCATTATGAAGATTACTAAGAAAAATGGACTTAAGAATGAAAATTTCTGCTTTCTCATACGTAATTTCTATCATAAAGTGGTTATGAAAATTCTCTTAGTTTTTTGGGATATTACCTCCTGATTGGATTTTGTTATTTTATTGATTTAGCGTCCCTTATCAGTTGGTCTTTATTAGAAATCTATTAGACTTGTGAATTTTATCTTTTCTTTTTTGGAAGGATTTGATTGAAATATAGGGAACTTTTATTGTAGGAATTGTCCTTTTTCACCCAGTAACTACTGTTCTAGCTAGTGGATTTATTTTTAAAACTTATGATTTGTAAGTGCCCACATTAAAAATTTGCAGCAAGCGACGTGTAAATGCTCCCACCCATAGATGAGAGAATTGAAAATTTATCGAACGGCTAAAAACAAAGGTTCCTACTGTTGAAGGTCCTTGCTGGAGTTGTTAATTGGAGAGATCTAAAAGGGTCTTTTGGATTGTAGATATAACTTTGTATATGGTGTTACAGTATCGAAAGAGTTTGGATATTCTTTCTCTGTAGTTGTTGTTTTTTTGGTAGTACGTTTGTATGGGTAAGATGGTTGTTAGCTTTGTTTGTGTTGTGTGCTGTGTAAATTCAGCACTATCTCCAGAGCTGAAGACTACGCTGGACAAAGTTGTTACTTCACAGAAAGTGGTACTCTTTATGAAGGGAACAAAGGACTTTCCGCAATGCGGGTTTTCACACACAGTCGTGCAAATACTGAAGTCCTTAAATGTACCTTTTGAAACGATAAACATCCTGGAGAATGATCTAATGCGGCAGGGACTGAAGGAATATTCTAGTTGGCCGACCTTTCCACAGCTTTTTATTGATGGAGAGTTTTTTGGTGGTTGTGACATCACTGTTGGTAAGTTATTGATTTTCTTGATTTTTCCTCATCTACGGTTATGTTAGATCAAAGTCAGTTGCTAATGCAGTAGTTGTATGCTTGTTTTTGAGGATGGAAAACATAAGAGTGGCAAGTTTTTACAAACTGGACATTAATGAATACCAGCAGTCTGATTATACCAGGGTTCTATCATTTTTCGACTTAAAACCAGGATTCATGTGATTTCCGGAAACTGGTTTACTTGCCGTTCTACACCCTGGATGAATTGACAATGAAGTATCAATCACTAAAACAAAGTGTTAATGTAGGACGGAAATTGTTGACTATTTTTTGTGACGGCAACGTATGGCTTACATGCACAGAACTAGACGCGGCTAATGAGGGGAAATTTTGTTTTCATTGTTAATTTTTTCCGCTCTCTTGGTGGATATTTTTCATATATCTTTGTTTTGTCTTGCTTTGTATGTTGCCATTACTTGTTTATCAGACTTTCAATTTGTTTGTTTATTAGATAGTCTTACCATGATTCTGAATTGCTTGGACATTAACATGTGGAGAAATATTTGTCATGCAACCGTTGAAGAAAACTTTAATCTTTTCAGATGCATACAAAAGCGGTGAATTGCAGGAACAAATTGAGAAGGCAATGTGCCCCTGAAGCTTTGTTGGTTAATGGACATGATCAATAGGACTATGATCATTAACTGGAGGCAATTATAAACTGGTTTTATTATAATCCGTTCCATGCCCGTGTGCTTTGATTATTGTGAAAGAGAGTTGTGTATCAAATCGTTAGTGTTTATTGCAATTTAAACTTCTTAAATATTAAAGATAAATTCATGAAACTGCAATTTTTCAGTTTTCTTTCGTAGCATAAAATTTGTCTTTGACTTCATATTTATAGAGCATGGACATCGGCCTAGAAACTGAGAAGACCAGAAAAGACTCGTGAGTCGTGTAATACTTTAATTTTTTTTGAGCTAGCCACTATCATCGTATATAGAAGAGGAAAAACTCTTTGGCCGCATGAAGAGCGGAGCTGAACTTTTGTGACTAGCTGAAAGTAATCATCGATAACGCCTTGCACGCCCACCTTCCCCGCCACTTTGGCTTAGTCTTCTTCGTTTTCCTTTCTTCTTCAGGTAGGGTTAAGGGCATCTGAACGTAACGCTTCCTATAGTACTCTATCTTTGACTTTCAGTCTAGTACCAAGTGATGTATTATAATGAAATGATGTTAGCATATAGGTTAATAAGACATGTGGCTTTTTTTTATTTATAAAATTTAAATATACCTTTAGTGTATGAATATTCTTTATATGTCCTTATGTATATGTATAAAAACATTAATGAACTAGATAATGATATTGTTAGTTTTAATTTATTTTTTAGAATAATTAAAATATACATGTCTAAAATTTTAAACGGACTATGATATCATTATATTTAAAAAAATCTCTAAAATTAGGCTGTTTGTTGTTTAAATTTTAATTAGTATCTAAAATAATGATTTTAAAATTCCCTCAACTAAATAATAGAATTTTTTTTTCA
This sequence comes from Artocarpus hirsutus, assembly GCA_946598075.1. Classification (NCBI taxonomy): domain Eukaryota; kingdom Viridiplantae; phylum Streptophyta; class Magnoliopsida; order Rosales; family Moraceae; genus Artocarpus; species Artocarpus hirsutus. The sequence continues at coordinate 19,431 of CAMOHE010045388.1, read as the reverse complement.
TAGAATCACAATTTTAATGACAAATTGAAATTAAGAAGTTGTAATTAAATTAATGATATAATATTTATTAAGTCTTTTCTTGTGTCTTACAGGTTAGTAATGACCTTCATTTTTTTAAGACTTTAAGTTGTAATAATATTTATTTTTTTTAGTGATAGATTAAATTAATGAAATAGTATATATTAAGTCTTTTGTGTGTATTATAGGTTATATAATTGATATCTAATTAAGTTAATGATACATAATGATAATGATATTTAATGACATTCGTTTTTTAAGACTTCAAGTGATAATGAAACTTTTTATTTAAGGTATACTAATGTTATGGATTGCAAATATAAACAATATTACATAAAGTTAATAATATTCACTTTTTATTGCTTATTGTATTATTTTTTTTTTGAATTTTATTGTAAGTAATTTAATAACATGGATGATTTTTTTTTTGTTGTTTAAGTTACATTGTAATTAATTAAGTATATCTTTATTTCTCTCATATCATTTTTTAACAACTCAGCTATGAGAAACATAAGAAGATTTGTTAAAAAATAAAAATTAATACATGATAAAGTCTATTTAGAGAGTATTTTTAGATTTTTAATATATATAAAAATAAAAAAGGCACATACAAGTTATATTTGTAAAACAAGGACAAATTTTAATTGATTTCGTAAAAAAGGGTCACATTATATAATTTTTACTCTTTCTTTGTTTTTGGATTGTAGTGATAGTTTGGATTAGACCACATCAAGTTTATTTTTAATTTTTAATTTTTTATTCTTATTTTTGGTTGAAGGGAGACCGCATCAAGTTTCTTAAAAAACAATAAACGACATGTGGTTGAAGCACACGACAAATGTCGTTTTATTTTCATGGTGAATGAACAGGGGCAGATTTTAATTAGGAGCAGCATATCGTTTTGTTCAGAACGAAGCAAACAGTTAGCAACGAAAGACGTGTCGTTTAATGAACGACGTGTAGTTTTTAACAATATCGGCAGAGTCGTATAACAGGTACGGCGTGCCCTTTTTTGCATTAAATAATAGGACTTTAAAGGGAAAATGACATGCCGGTTTCGAAACAAAACGGCAACATAATTTAACTGTTCAAGGCAACGGCATGTCGCACACATCAACGATGTCAAAGTTAAAAGTAAACTACATGTCGTTTCACCCTTAACTACAGCTTTGTTTTTTGGTTGCTCAACTACAGCATAGTTTAATGTTTACATAAACAAGTCGATTTAGCACACAGACGACAAGTCGTTTTGAAAGAACAACTTTAGTTTATAGACGACACCCAACACAATTGGATTTATTTATTTTTATTTTTATTATTATTATTTTTTAAGAAAGCTCTCTTTTTGCATTTTTTGGGGACCAACTATAACCAGATTCAACAATTGTTACAAAATTCCCCCCCAAAAAAATCTTTTTAAATGGTTTTCTTTATTATTATTATTATTATTATTATTATTATTAAAAGAAAACAACAACTAGAATTTGTAATTTAAGCAGCTTATACATTTTTTTTTAAATTCAAACCGTTTAAAAGAGAGCCTAACAGAATCAAGTGTATTTTATTCTTAAGAAAAAAAAAAGAAAAATATAAATAAAAGAAGACTGGTCTGGATTTAAAAAAGAAAACAAAGAAGAAAAAAAAGAAAAAGAAAAAAGCTGGTTTTCCTTTTGAAAGAAGAAAAGGCCTAAAAAAACAAAACAAAAAAAAAATTACACGTCATATTTTTAAAGTTGAATTTATTAGATTGTCGTAGGTGCCTTGGTGGCAGCGCATAATACGTCGGTGACGTTAGCAAAACTGGTCAACAGGAGATGGTAAAATTCTTTTACATAGTATCATGTAAAAAGAAATCTCTTTTCAAAGAGCAAGCAACCGACGTAAGCCACGCTCGTTGAATCAAATCCCCTTCCTCCTCTTCTTCAACTCTCTCTCTCTCTCTCTCTCTCTCCTTTCTTCTTTCTTTTTTTTCTTTTTTTTAGAATTTTATACGCTTTCTTGAAAAATGAGCATGACCCAGTTCGCCATGGTTCGTCTTCTTCTCTTTCTGCATATTCCTTTTTACTCGTAAACCTTTTCTTCTCTTATTTGTTTGACTTTTTTCCACTTCTCTAAATGCTGGCCAAAACAAAAAAACTTCTATTGATGTAAAAATTGGGTTTGGGAGTTTTGTTTTGGGCAAATTTTGCCTGAATTTCGTTGGCAAAAAAAACAAACTTTTATTGATGTAAAAATTGGGTTTGGGAGTTTTGTTTTGGGCAAATTTTGCCTGAATTTCGTTGGCAAAAAAAACAAACTTTTATTGATGTAAAAATTGGGTTTGGGAGTTTTGTTTTGGGCAAATTTTGCCTGAATTTCGTTGGCAAAAAAAACAAACTTTTATTGATGTAAAAATTGGGTTTGGGAGTTTTGTTTTGGGCAAATTTTG
>CAMOHE010045388.1:0-16965 GCA_946598075.1 Artocarpus hirsutus | reverse complement strand
CTTGAAAAATGAGCATGACCCAGTTCGCCATGGTTCGTCTTCTTCTCTTTCTGCATATTCCTTTTTACTCGTAAACCTTTTCTTCTCTTATTTGTTTGACTTTTTTCCACTTCTCTAAATGCTGGCCAAAACAAAAAAACTTCTATTGATGTAAAAATTGGGTTTGGGAGTTTTGTTTTGGGCAAATTTTGCCTGAATTTCGTTGGCAAAAAAAACAAACTTTTATTGATGTAAAAATTGGGTTTGGGAGTTTTGTTTTGGGCAAATTTTGCCTGAATTTCGTTCATATAAGACTAAAAATTGGAAATTTGAAGGTTTAGCGCTATAAAGTCTTTTGTTTGTTTTTTTTTTTTTTTAATATTATATTTACACAATTAACCTTGCTGGGTATTAGGGAAGTTTTTCTCAAATCTGTTGAGGTGAGTTTTGTCTCAGAAGATTTAATTAGGTTTGAGTTTTGTCTTGACAAAGGTGTCGTATGATTGAATATTTACTGTAAAATTGCAGGTTGAGGAATTGGCTTATCTTGTTAAGGACAATCTTCCTTGTAAGCATCTTGTTCTCTCAGTGGAAGAAGCCTTGGTCAACTTCCTTGAGACTGATACCAGGTGAGGTGACCATAGTTTTTCCAATACATGAATATAATCTCAAAATCCACTCTTGTAACTGAGTTTATTTAAGAAACTTTGGTGCCTAAAAGCACACCAAATGGAAACTTGAGGTCACTAACTATGGAATATATTATATCAATTCCTTATACATGCTTCCAAAAAAAGAAAAAAAATACCCTGGTAGATGATAAGACTGGAAGTTCGGTAAATATGCCCATTGTTTCCAATGATTTGGTCATACTGCATTTTTCCTTATTGCTGTTATGAAAGGCACAACTGTTATTACGTTGGAGTCATTTTTTTTTCCAGTTTGTTTTTGTGTTTGGAGTATGAATGAATGAAAAATTTTTACTTATTGCAGCTCCTGCGGCATCGTAGAGTTGGAACCAATGAATTCTTACAACCGTCTTCTTATGCATCGTCTTGCAGATATATTTGGGTATGTTTGTTGTAATGTTTCTCTTGTATTTTTCAGATTTATCTTTTGCTTTGTGATATGCTTCTGGCTATGACATATTTTAGATCTTCAGACATCAATGTACCTTTGATATTAAGGATTTCTATATTTGTTCAAGATTTTCCCATGAATCTGTTGGTGAAGGAGATGATCGACACTTAATTATGGAGCGATGCTCTGAGACTTCAGTGTACGTGAATGCAAAGAATGGTTGAATAACTGTGATTACCTTTTTTCAGTGTAATCATTTTAGTAGGTTAATGCTAGTCCAAGTTCATTATCTCTTCATGCACTGAAACAACAATGGCAACAATAACAGCCTGTTTATTTGATTGCAGACCATCAATCCTTGTTAGTGATATTTTGGGGCAGTGCGATGAACCTCAATCTCCAACCTCATCACACCAATTATTAAGGAGAACAGAAGTCTCAACAGGTAACTCTTTCCTATTTTCTTGAGAACATAATACAGGCTTCTGAATCTTAAGTCGTCTGAGTGCTTAGTACCGTAATTTTGTCTCTCTTGTTATTGGATGGTGTGATTATAGGAAGAAATTTTTTTGAGCAGTATCTTCAGTGTTGAAGACACAATCACCTTCGGTTCCTCATTCACTTGAGGAGAGAGAAGCAGCCTATTTGGCTTCCCGTGAGAGTATTTTCATTGGATTTAGGAAGGGAAAAAGAACCCATCAGGCAGAAACCACGAAGTGTTCCTGTGGTCGCTCGCAGAATGATTGCACATGCTTTGGGCCAAAGAATTACTTCATGCAATCAAGATACCACTCGCAAGGACCCTAGTCATTCTGAAGGAAAAACCCACGAATTAAATATTGAAGGCAAGGATAAAGTAGAGTCCAATTCGAGCCTGGTAGGTTTTATAGAAACCTTTCACTTGTCTGGCAACAATACAAGCTCATACTCTAAGGAGAAGAAGAATTACAATAGTAATAGTGCATCATCTCCAAGTGACACAACAGCACCTCAAAAGTTATCAGACAAAATCTCTACTAGCACCGCTGTTACCGAAAGAGAGAGAAATGGCATGAATCAGGAGCATTACAAAAGGGAACATTTAGGAGCTGCAAAGAGGATGTTTGCTCATGCTTTGGGGATGCAAGCAGGGGTTTCAAGGTCCAGTGAGTTAAAGCAATAACACATGGTACTGGTTGGAAAATCCTTTCAGCAAAGCATATCGGTTTTTGCTTCTTTTTGTTTCTGTTGCAAGCATACACCTTAACTGTAGCCCTCCAGGTTTCTAATTGCAACCAAACAATGGTTAATGAGCACCTACTGGTTAGAGCTGTGGTGGTGATAATTCTAGAAAGAGATGTTGTGGCGAAACATTGGACCGTGGCTGTCAATTGTGCAGTTGCACAGGGAAAACCTTATACCCAATTCCAGGGCCAAAAAGTCTATTCTTCGTAGGAGGAAGAGTGGAATTATCGGCTTAGCATATGCTTTGAAACATGTGGCGCAACAGGTTGGCCTGTGATGATGTTTTTTTTAAGTCGAGCATGGAGGGATGCAACTTCAGAGCTAATTCAAACAAAATCTGCCTGTTCATGGTCAGTGTAGCAAATGGTGTGTGAATGGACGCAATTTAACTCTCATCTGTCTCTCAAAGGCCCCCATGTACCTGTTACATATTCAATGATTCAAGTATCTGATCGCCACCTAGTGCCAGATTTTTCTCTCTGGTCTTTATGTTTTGCACTTTTTCTTTCTGGTGCATAAGATATTTGCTTCAGAAGAAAGATGGTAATGTCTATATGTATACAACGGGCATTGGAGCCTCTAGAACAATTGTTGGTCCATGATATGTAAATTTTTCCCGGGTTTATTTAAACATGACTTCATCATCCAAGTTATTCCTTAACATAACTTCATCATCTAAGTTATTCCTTTTCACAACTAGCTTTGGAACGTGTTCTTGCTAACTATGGTTTTATATCTGATTTCGATTTTAACAAATCTGTTAAAGAAAGGTATGAGTATGAACAAATCCATAATGAAATGGTTTCGTGGACTCCAAGAAATTGACGACAAGGAGGGAACGACAAAAAAAAAAAAAAAAAAAAAAATGCTGTGCTTGAAACGTTGAAAGCCACAAGGTAATGAAGAATTTTAGACTGGCTATGAAATAAACCTACAAAGCATATATGAAAGGAATAGGGATCCCAACTCAATTAAATTGATTGCAAAATCATAATTTACGTTTTCTGTTACCAGAGATATTCAGGGCACATATCAATAACCGCTATATGTTACGTAGCTTCTGGCTTGTCAACTACAACGCCTGCAGAATCACACATATTACACAGCGAGATCTTCCTGCCAACCATATTCAGCCAAGCAAGAATCATAAGGAATCACGATCCTCCGAAAGCACAAGTGATATCGAGTCAAATTTCCACCTGAAATCAACAAAACAATCTCTGACTATTTGTATCTCAGCAAGGATGTCTAACGACAACATCGTCGTTCATCGAAGACACAGACTTGAACACAATCGTTTGTGCGATTTTCCAAGTAGAAATTTTGTGAGGAAACTCCTGATTCCTTACCGAAATCTGACAGAAACTTGGGAATTATGAGCAATGTAGATTGGTTCAGATCATACTTGGCTCAAATAACTGAGGTACTGTGATTGTCATCATTTGCTGGAGAGGAGGACTTGGTTGCTAACTCGTTAAGCATGGATTGAATGCCAACAAACTTCTCCCTTAGCAGGACATTGTATTCGTATAAACTCTTAAGATTTTTCTGAACGTCGGACATATGCATTTCAGTTACATCTTTCAACTCTGCAGTGAAAAAGAAACAAAAATTGCATGAACAACGCAATGTTGACCCAGTAAAAATAATATAGGGGAAAATGAAGGCATCGTTAATCCAAATGGCAGATTCAAGAGCAAATTTAATCACAAAAGCATTAAGCTTTCACTGAGGTGCTCATCAACTAGTTAGCGGCAGCGCTAACTACAGTAGCAAGGGTAAAATTGTTTTTCCAAGTAAAAAAAAAATCGTACTTAGTGTGTTCAAATTTAGTTTTGAATCTGAAATTTACGTCAACAATGCTCTTATCATAGCTCAAATCTACAGAAACAATATAATCCCAAACAGCACACTCAAAAAGAAAAGAAAATAAAAGACTACAGGGCTAAAACCTGAAAAAGTGAGTTGTTACCTAGTGTAGGCGGTGGAGGAATGATGCCATTAATTAAAGACAATGCTTCAGTCAGGGAAGAATTTCCCTCACATGATCCACCAGATTGTTGCTTTACATCATTTGTGGAGCCAACCACTTCATGCTTCTGAGGCTGCAGAAGATGAGGACCTTGAGATTTCAAATTTACAAGCACTATCAAAATTGGGAAATAAACCCTAAAGAAAAATGGTAAATAAAAGTCAAACTACATACAAAATACGAGCTAGTTTACTCGGGTTGATCCACAAGTGATTCATCAAGTTCTTTTGTTTTCAACTATGGAGAAAAGATGGAAAAACGGCAAATTTAGGGTTGCAACTCAATGTTAAAATGATTGCCACGTATAAGGGAATGAATGATTAGTAAAGCTGGGATTGTCAAGTAAATTGGTCCTGGTAGTTTAGCTCACATGGGTCAGCTGAAGATAACTAGACTTGTAATATTCAGAGAGGGAAGAGCAAAGTGATCAAAATTCTCCTCGACACTGCTACAGAATAAGCCCTGTGTTAAAGGTCAAGTGTGGAGAGCAACTTACAGGTTCATTCTGAAGATTTGTCTTCCCTGGAGTACTGAAAGCAGTTCCAGACATAGAAGAATTGGCTCTTCTAGTTTGGGAACGGTCCGGAGCAGCAACCTACATAATAAAGTGTACAACCATATAAAGAGGTAGAAAAGACAGGGACATGGAAAGAGAAAGGAACTTAGAGAATTGAGAATCCACGCACAGACATTAATACCTTCTTGGTAATGCTAGGAAAGGTGACTTTCTTGTTAAAATTTATGGAATCCTTTCTGCTTTGTTGCCTATACTTACGGACTGATCCTTTTTGGCGAAGTGATTCTAGCATGCCACCACCACAACTTGATCCATTATTCTTATTGTTGTTGACGACATCGTCCAATGCGCTGCAGCCCCACGTATACATGACATATTTCCTCAACTAGTTAAAAAAGCACACACATCAGTCACTTCAGTTAGATCATGAACCAAACAGGAGGGAAACTACATCAAATAGAGATAACACAAATGAATCTGCATTCCTAAGAAAAGAAAACAAAATAACTTTATCCCAGCGTTCCAGAGCTTTTCGCCGATTTCTAATCCTTTGCAAAACACCATCTTCATACCGAACTTTTTTGATTCTATGCTCACACTGCAAAAAAGAAAAAAGAAAAAAGAAAAAAGACAAAAAAAAAAGCATCATCTCAGATACATTGCATCATGGGACAAACATTTATGCAATGAAAGTCTCAAATTAAATGATTAGTAACTAAATTCTGGAACAACAAGAGGGAGAAGTACCATACTTGAACCAGTAAGTAGAAAAAAATTCCAATGCTGATACAATACAGACCACCAAGATCTGCTAGGAAGCTCACTGCATGGTTTTAAAAAGAGAGCGAAAAGACAAATTAGGTCGTCAAAAACGGATGCATATTTGACAACAGGAATACGATTGAAGTTAAACGACAGATCTTACATAAGTGGCAGATCATATTACTTACCAGGACCAATAATGTTTTGATCATCTATCTCCACAATGTAGGCAGAAAGAAAATTGACGTACACTGTGATGTTGAGTAGTCCATCACTTGAGCTGGCTAGGGATGTTTGGAGCTGATGTGTGTCGTAAAAATGAGACCCGGGGACAAACTCGTGAAATAGAGGTTGGATGAGTCTTAGGTCCTTTAAATTACGGTAAATCCGCGGAAACAAACTGAACTTCAGTATGTTTGTATCCCTTCCTCTGAATGTAACTGGTCTGTTATCAAAAGAAGTCCCATTCTTTAAGATTCCACTGACAAAACTCACATGTTTCTTGTTGTAATGATTCCTAGTATTAAGGTTGAACTGAAATCCAACGGCAGCTGCAGGGTTGTTGGGAAGATCAACAAATTGCCAAGAAATGTACAAATTGTCTGGAATTGGTTGACAACCATTACACCTGAGTATAACAGTAGGTCCTTCACTAGTATTTTGGCACGAGTAATTCCCAAAATTTGATAAAGGAGCAACTTTGTAGTCGATAACGCCAGGGTTTCCAATGACTATAGTACCAAGATTTTGCAAGTTTGAGCAGCTCATACTAGAAATAGTGGTGATATTGAACTCCATGTCATTGATGAAGGATGCAAGGTCAGGTGCATTTGTAGCTCTCACATTATGCACCTCGATGGTTCTCCTAGAGATGAGTTGGTATAACAACCTGAGAGGAAACTGGAAATCCAAGTCACCGTGATGAACATAAAGCAATCAATAGACAAATGTATCAACAATTTTGATTGGTTAATATAAGAATAATGCTAGGAATACTAACTTTTTAAGACCAACGTACTGTCACGTCAATTAATATTCAAAGATTGCATCTGATAGTAAATATATAACCACTCACCACTCACTGTTATGTAAGTTGATATCAAATAATTGAGATAATAGTTGAGACCTCTAACACTGCTCTTTTGATAAGTAAAGACAACAACGTCAAACACTCACGCAGCAAATAAACCGATGAAGAGTATCCAACTTGCTATCGAGAATGTTCCGCCAAGTTCTGTTTTCCTCTTCTTAACCACCTTCTGATCTTCCTACACCAATAAACATAGCTAATTAAACCAAGTATAATGCCAGTTTGGTATTGCTTTTGGAAGCCCCAAAACTGCTTTGTTCATAATACCATGCAAGTAGTGTGCTAAGTAAAAGTGTCCTAAGTAATTTTTGTTCTTCCTTGGCTACAAGTAACAGTAAAACAAAACAGCCTAACCAAATATTAATGCTTAATTCCTCTTTCTATATAATTACACATTGCCCAGAATAAACGAATATTTACAAATCTAGAAAAAACTGACCAGCCAATGCCTAGTGGCAAAACAAATATCCAATCTGCTAATCCACCATCTGAGCCTAAACCAAATGCTTCTTCCATCGTTGCCCAGCTTCGTAAACCTGAGCAAAAAGCAGAAGAGAAGCCAGGAGAGAAGCAAGACAAGAGTGGCCTCCAAGAAAATCGCCTGGGATTGCGTGAACTTCTTAATGGAGTCAATCTCGAAGATTGTCTCCGGAAACCTTATGGCGTAGAAGTCAACACCCCGGTCGGTGGCGATCGTAGAGTTCGCCGTAAAAAGCACACACCGGTTCGCCGTCCGGTTTAGTAAGTGCCCGACCGGACACCCGCACTGTGTCCCATTGAAAACGATGCCGTTTGAAGGGCATGCCGTCATCTTCTCCAAACTGGGTCTCCAAAGATGCAATTTTTTTCCTTCTCAGAATTGTAAAGGAAAGAACTTTAGGTTTTTGGATTGGAAATCTTCGCTGGAGGGTTTAGAAAAAGGATCAATTTTTAGTTGAGTAAAGGGGTAATCGAAGAGGGAAAGAAAGCTTTCAATATTAGATGACTTGTAGAGAGAGAAACGTAAGAGAGAAATTAACGTTAAATTCGAAGCTGTCAAATATTTTTTGGGAAGTCGTCAAAATGGCGTCTTACTTACACGACAGACTTTGATACTTGTGTACTTGTGTTCTCGGTGCGTTGATGCTTTGTTTCTCGGACCTGAAAATTTGTACCCATATGATTGAAAATGTCTGATGGGTATTGGATAGTGCTGTGATCATTGTGAGCAGATGTTTGGACCAATCAAGATTTTCCACCTGTTGTCAAAAAAGCAAAAGCGCTGAAAAATAATAGTAAAAAATACATAATAATTATTATAATACTATTAATGCATAGTAATACAAAATTATACAGTAAGTATTTTAACATATTTAATTTTCTTATTTTTAAATATTTTAATTTTTTTATGTCAAAACGATTGGTGAAATTTTGCTTTTATCTCTTAGCATTGAATAAAAAAAATTTGAGCTTTGTTATATAATTTGATTGGGCTAATGAAGAACTTAAATTGTTTTTAGTGGGCTTGGTTTGTAAGTTTGAACCACAATTTCAATAATTTTGTTACAGTATTTTTTTTTATAAAATTTATAGGTTGTTTAGCAGAGTGGTTAGAACCGTTAGTTAGAATTTTTTTTACTGTAGTATATAAAAATTTTATATTGTAATTATTTTTTTATTGTTACTATAACATGTGAAAGTTTTACATTGTTTATAATTAAAAAAGTGGTATAAATCACTACAGCTAAACATCATATTAATTTTTCATCAATTTAAACCTATAAACCAAACAAGCACAAACATTGAAGCAGTAGTGCCATCTCTTTACCAATGACAGTTATAAAAGTAGGTCCTACGTCTAATAGTTGACAAATGAAATGAAGCAAATAAATTGGTTGTAGATTTTTTTTCTTTTTGTTTTGGTCGTAGAAGTATTTTTAACCTAAATAGATTACTTTGCTTTTGCCCAATAACATAATAATTGTATTCTTTACTCTCCTAAAGGATTGCTCTTTTTTTTTTTTGAAAAACGAAAGAAAAGAAATATGATTATAGTTGGTCAAGAAAATGTTAACGATACCTCAAAAAAATCCCTCAGAAAAAAAAAAAAAAAAAAAAGATAACAATACCTAGGAGAGCATTACTGCTATCGGCCAACGACATCAAACAACCTCTCCTACACAAGCAACGACATAATAAAGGTCTTCCGAATCAAAGTTGGTAACATTGGGTATTAATATCATCTGTTGTGCCCTTCCACGGATTAAAAAGACATGTATTCGCCAAACCAGAGTTTCTGGATGTTAACAGACAGTTGGCATGCATGTTTGTGTAACGCATTTCAAAGTACATAACGGTTACCATAACCTAGTTAAAACAATAATGTTTGCGTTGAGATTGAATATTAACACACGCCAGTCGATATTCAATTCAAAGTTGGCAACTAATTTTATGATTTTGACCGCTGATTTACTGTTTCAGAGGGTAGTTAAACTATAAAATTATAATTCAAATCAATTTTGTTACAATGTTTATTTTTAAAAAAATATGTATTTTAAACCAACTTTGATTCAAACTCTTAGCATGTGTTTAGAATATTAGTTAGAACTAATCAATTCTAACTAACTACAAAAGTTTGTAGTGCAAAGCTCACGCATATTATAGTCCTTAAATTTAAAACTTTAGTTTTAATTAACTTGTCAAATGGTTTATTAGTTTATGGCAATTCTCCGAATCTCTTACCTAGTTGATAATTAGTTAAATTAGCTTCTACATTTCTTAACACCATAGCCTTCGGTCGAATCAATTCTACCGGAACCTTGTCACTTGGGAAAACTGAACTCAATAATATATCTGGTAACAACATTTCTGGGGCGTATTCCTAACTGCCTCAGCAATCTTACCGCGCTGACTCAGAGACTATCACAAGGCCACCATTAGAATTCCTTACACAAGCGGCTTCGGCACTCAGATTTTGCAGGAGAAAGCTTTCGACACGGATCACCAGTGAGTTGGCAAGGAAAAGTCTAGCTATACAGGAGAGAAATCAATCTGGGATACATGAACTGCATTGATATCCCCAACAATGCATTAACCGGGCAAATTCCCGAAGAAATCACTCGCCCTGCCGGGTTGGTCTCTTCGAACCTGTCGTCAAACAACTTGACCGGAAAAATACCACGCGGGATTGGACAATTACAAGGGTTGACTGCCCTTTATTTTGCAAGAAAACAAATTGAGTGGCGATATTTCCAACAAGCTTTTCCCGAATAGATCGTATTGCCTTGTTGAACTTGTCGACGTACAACAATTTGTCCGGAAAGATTCCGATAGGCGGCACTCAAGTGCAGAATTTTGATGCTCCTGTATGTAACACCTGAGAATTTTTAATGCATTAAAAATACAATAATTAAAGATTATGTTAAAACAAAAATACCGTTAAAGAAAAAATACTGTACAATAACATAAAAAATTATAAAGTATTAGAATAATGCACTATAAGAAAGTATACTGCTAAAGTTATATAGTATAAAAATTACACTGTAAAAGTAATACAGTGTAAGAATTAGATTGTTTAAGGTTAAGCAGTACACAAATTAGACTGTTTAAGTTAAAGTAGTGTAGGAATAATACTGTTTAGAGAATATGGATAAGTAAGAAATGTTGTAGCAGTACAGAAAATATACCGACATTATAAGAATAATACTGTCAATATAAATTTAAACAGTAACTTTGGAATTACATTATATGATGGATGTGAATAAGTACTGGAGGTTATGGGACCTCATGAATTGTATGTAAAAGAATACCTGCAATATAAAAAAAATACTGTCAGTAGAAACTTGGACTGCATAAAAAGTTTAGTGGGACACCTTGAAAGTTTTGATTGGGCCACCACATCCACTAATGTGGCCCAATCACATTTGACCACCCAAAGGAACCAAATTGATTATCAAGGTGACTCATCACCTTTTTATTTAAAAAAAAAGAGAAGAAAAGAAAAAAAAAAAGTGAATTTATTCACGATATAAGAGACCATTTGGTCTCCATGGTGGAAGGAAAAAAAAAAAAGGAGCAAAATGTGCAAAGGAAGGAAGGAAGGAAGGAAAGAAAGAAAGAAAGAAAAGAAAAGAAAAATTTTCATTTTTTCCCTCATAGACCCGACAGCCCTTTGGGCAATTTTTCTATCAAAGTTTGATGAATACAAACCTCCAATTAAGCTTAAGGTAAGCTCTAGTGTAGTGCAAAGTTTTGCAACTTTAAAAGTAAATTTTTAAACTTTTTTCTAAGAGTTTTAGTGATTTTTCTTCAAAGTCATGGATGGGTTTTGATAGGATTTTGTCATGTTTTATGACAAAGGAATCTAAGCAAGTTCAATCTCGCAAGAGGAGAATCAAGAAGGCTTGATAAGGATTAGGTAAATCTCTAAACTTTCTATGTGAAAGTTTATGTTTTTTTCAAATATGTTAAGTGTTTGATAAAATGATTTTGGTCTATGGCATGTAAATGGACAATAGACATGATTGTTTTATGTCTTATGTTGATGGTGATGATGATGGAAAGAAGAAAGTAAGGGTTTTGGTGAAATTCTAAAAGGGACTAAATTGCAAAGAAAAATATATTCTCGACAGATTTAAAAATTAGCCAAAAAGTCCTTTTAAACGATGAAATTTCAAAATGTTAAAACATGAAAGTTGTAGAATGCATCGAATCTATTGGGACAACGTGAACAGTTTTCTAAAATTATGCCCAGTTTAGAAGTTATGAATTTTATGAAATTTTGGGCACAAAATTTCAAGAAATGAAAACATTATGAAATGTTGGAAATTCGACCAAGGTGCTTTTATGAGTTTTATTCCTTACAAAAAAACTAAATGTTTTGGTATAAAGTGGTCGTTTTTAGTTCTGGGAGCAAAAATGTAAATATTTTTGTGTTTCGAGTTAAAATTGTAAAATTATGTGAAAACTAGGTTTTCACTAGGAAACGTTAGTTTTCTACACTACTGTAGCTAGTAAGCAATTATAGATGCTAAGTTTTAAAAATTTTAAAGTTTAGGTAAGGAAAGAATAAAAGAAAATGAGATTAAGGGCAAAATGGTTATTTTATGAAAAATGGCCAAAACAGACCCAAAACGCCCGATGTCAGGAAACGCTTCTTAATGGGGATTTTTTTTATAATATGTAGGTAATGAAATGACAAAGTTAAGCAGTGAGTTTTATAAAGTTACGAAATGAACGAAAAACTATTAAGGTTAAAAATGTAATTTAAAAAAAAATGGCTAAAACAGAGTTGAACACTTCAAACTAGCATAACACTCTTTGACAAAAAATGTTCCATAATGCGTTAACTAATGAAACCGTCATGTGAGACAGAAGATTTAATAAAGGATGTTCAAGTAAACAAAAGATAACCCGATGGGCTACAAAGTTAAGTAAAGAAAAAGGTAACCTAATGGGTTACAGAACCGAGTAAAAAGAGTGATAACCTGATATGTTATAAAGTTAAGTAAAAGGTACGGTAACCTACTGGGTTACAAAGTTAAAAAGCAACGGGGTACAAAGTAAAGAGAAGGATAAACTGATAGTATATCTAGTTAAGTAAGAAGGAAATGAATGTTTAATATTTAAGTTATGTTATCAATCGAGTAGATTGGTAATACAAGTTAACTAATTAGTCGGGTGTTATATGATCAGGACGCAAAAGCCGACGAATGAAAGGAAAATGAAGGAAATGGGAGGTTAGAGTTAGAATCAGGTAAGTTCAGACTTCACCTACAGCATGAAGTAAATTATTTTCAAATGCTTATATAAATGTTTGCAAATGTGTTTGCAATTATTGTGGAAATTGTTTTTAAAATATGTTCACATTTGTTATATAAAAGGTTTTAAAGTTTCAATCAAGATTTGTATTATACTTGCAATTATTATGTTTAAAGCATGATCGCATTTAATATGCATAAAATTTTTAAAAGATCAAGTAAAGGTTTATAATTTATTTGCAATTATTGTTTTTAAAGTATGATAGCATTTTGTTAATGCACAAAGTTTTATAGTTTAAGTTATAAGTTTATTGATTGCATTTGTTATGCAATAAATTTTAAAGAGAACAATTATGATTTAAAAATGTGTTTGCATTTAATATGCTCACTAAAATTAAAAAAAAGGTAAGAGTAAATATAATAAAACAAAAGTGTCGTATCAGCCTCCTTGTTGTGAGGTACTAAAAGTAAAGTTAAAATTGTGACCTCCTAGATGTGAGATACATAAAGAAAATTAAAGTTTGACCTCCTTGATGTCAGGTACATGACTTCGGTGTTCGATGGTCTCAAGTCTTTCATATAGGAAGCATTATGTTTATGATCTCATGATTAATGATGTTAGTACGAACACTAAAGTAAGATAAGGAAAGACAGAGAACAAAGATAGAAAGTTAAAGTAAGAAAAGAATATTCATAAAATGCTCATAATTGAAAGTTCATAATTGAATATAAATGGAAACATGCATTTTGATTTTACTTGTTTTCCTTGTTATAGAATATTTATATTTTATGGAAAACATTTTGAGAAATGTTTTACATTAAATGTTTATGAAAAACATTTTCATGTTTTTCAAGAAAAGGTTTATGAACGACATTTTAAGAAAAACGCTCAAGAAATGTTTTGTGAAAAACGTTTATGCGAAACGTTTCAGAAATTTTTTATGAAAAACGTTTTCAGAAATGTTTATGAAAAACGTTTTAAGAGAAAGGTTTTTATAAGAAAAGTTTTTGAAGCATGTTTTAATTATTTGTGAGTTTATGTTTGAACTTATTAAGCGTAAACTCATAAAAAGTTTCTTCATACTATAGGTAGCCCTAAGGGTGACCAGTAGGACTTGTTTGAAGAGCTTGATGCTGCAGATGGCAGATGCCAAGATTTGGGTATGGATACCACCGCAGTGTGCTTCCGCTATACAAAGAAAATGTTATTCACTCTTTGATATAGTGTTTTCAACGTTTTAAGAAAATCAAAGTTTTAAGAAATGTTTTCAAAGTTTTACGAGATATTTTAGAAATGTTTTATTTACTTATAAAGTTAAGTTTTAATTAATGATTTAATAAGTGTTTCTTAATAAGTTTTAAGAAACGATTTGAAATGGTTTTAAAGTCAAGTGTTGAGTAAGGTCTCAACTTAAGTTGCGATTGAAGTCGTAACAGTTTTTAAGAATGTTTTAAAGAATGTTTAAAGAAAAAAATTATTTCGGTGTTTTTCTTACTAAGTAAGTAAAATTAATGTTTAAGAAACAATGTTTAAAGAAAGTTTAGTGACTGCTCAAAAAAGTGGGTCGTCACACTGTCTACGCAAAGAATCTTGGAGTTTGTGGCTTTCCATTGAAGGACTATAATGCGGAGGAATTAGCTCCAGAAGCACCAGAAGGCTCAACTAAGATTAACAAATATGCTGTTGGAATCCGGATACTTTGATGCTCAACAAGTCTTGGAGATTCAAATATCTTAACTTCTTGAGCACTTCGTATGATCGGTTTTACGTGATGATGGCTCTGAATAAGGCAAATTAGAGAGGAGCCTTAGACTATGAAAAGGGTACTTAGTTGCTCTCCTCTTCTCACACGCACGAGAACCAAACAGACATTATTCCAGTTGCCATATAGTATTACCGATAATGTTGATAAATAATTAATCACAACTTGTGATTTTTCCTCCTTGTTTTTTCGTTTTACTGATGTTTAGGTTGTTTTTATTAGTATAAATATGTAACATCTTCCTTATTATTGGTTTTGTTTTCCTTCATTTTAATTATTCTTCTTTTTGTTTCCTAGAGCTGACTAATTTTGTTTAACATCCGGGATGAAATTTGTTTCTCTCCTTTTTTTCTCTCTATCAATTAACACATTGTGCTTCTATGATGGTAACACGTATAGTACTGGCCTCTAACTATAGGTTTTATTATTATTATTATTTTTATTATCATAAAAGGGAAAAAATATATCAACTTTGGACCTGCCGTGGAATGATCATTCATCAATCTTATAAATGATGAATTAATTAACTTTTTTTTATCTAATCTAATTACAATTTTTTATCTTATCACTTAATGACCTCATTCGTGAGCTGTAAAAAAACTACCAAAAAAAACTTCCTTTCTTTTATTCATGAACTATAAAAAACATTAAAAAAAAAAAAAAAACTTTCTTTCTTTTTCACAGAATTAGAGTGGATGGTTTTATTTAGCCACCTACTTTAAATAATAAGACAATTGCGGCCGGCCTTAAATAGACTAAGAGTAAATAAACCGTTTACTGGACAAAATTTTTAGCCGGTTTATCAATCATTTGTCCGCAAATATATTGTCCTTTCTAAGTCAAATCGATTTGTTTTTGTAAACGGGTTAATAATATTATACTGCTCTTCCATTGAGACCAGTTGTAAAATATTTGAATTAACGCCATTCCATTCAATGCGACTTACCGTATATACACGAAGATATAGTTGCGTTCTAGTCTCCAGAAGCTCCAAAATGCATTGTACAATTTTATCGACAACTTCTTTAAGTATTGCTAATTTATTTTGGAAGGTAAAACAGCGAAAACGACTTTGACCAATTATTTCCTGTTGAAAATACAAAACGATGTGGTATAGTTTATAGTGCTCGGAAAATTTTTGCCAAGTCTAAGTCAATAATGCTAGGGTATTATGACTTTTGAACCAAATATTTAATAAAATTTAAGGTATTATGACTTTTGAACCAAATATTTAATAAAATTTAAGGTATTATGACTTTTGAACCAAATATTTAATAAAATTTATTTCTAAGAGCTAAAACACTATATATATCTCAGTGTCGATAACAAGATTGCCAAGTCCAAGTCAATAACACTAGGGTATTATGACTTCTCAACCAAATATTTAATAAAATTTATTTCTAAGAGCTGAAACAACTGCCAGTGCCAATAATAAAATTACCAAGTCGAAGTCAATAATACTAAGATATTATGACTTTTGAACTAAATATTTAATAAAATTTATTTCTAAGAGATGAAACAACTATATACGTGTCAGTGTCAGTGCCAATAATAAAATTGCCAAGTCCAAGTCAATAATACTAGGGTATTATGACTTTTGAACCAAATATTTAATAAAATTTATATGTGTTAGTGCCGACAATAAGATTGCCAAGTCCAAGTCATTAATACTAGGGCATTATGACTGTTAAACCAAATATTTAATAAAATTAATTTCTAAGAGCTGAAACAACTGTCAGTGCCAACAATAAGATTGCCAAGTCCAAGTCAATAATACTAGGGTATTATGAGTTCTGAACCAAATATTTAATAAAATATATTTCTAAGAGCTAAAACAACTATATATGTATCAGTGCCAACAATGAGATTTCCAAGTCTAAGTCAATTGTACTAGGGTTTTATGACTTTTGAACCAACTATTTAATTAAATTTATTTCTAAAAGCTAAAACAACTATATATGTCTCAGTGCCAACAATAAGATTGCCAAGTCTAAGTCAATAATACTAAGATATTATGACTTTTGAACCAAATATTTTGTAAAATTTATTTCTAAGAGCTAAAACAACTGTCAACACCAGCAATAAGATTGCCATGTCCAAGTCAATAATATTAGGGTATCATGACTTTCGAACCAATTATTCAATAAAATTTATTTCTACAAGCTAAAACAACTATGTGTGTGTCAGTGTCAACAATAAGATTACCAAGTCCAAGTCAATAATACTAGGGTATTATGACTTTTGAACCAAATGTTTAATAAAATTTAGTTCTAAGAGCTGAAACAACTGTCAAGATAAGTAAGGGCAGTTTAATTGGTTGTAAGTCCATCCAACCCAATCATTGGTTGAGGGTTCGAGTCACGCTTAAACCTATTCAAAAGTGATGACATTCCTATTATGACTTTTAAACCAAATATTTAATAAAATTTATTTCAAAGATTGCCAAGTCAAGTCAATAATGGTCATTTCTAAGAACCCTTTCAAGTTCAAGTCATTTCTAAGATTGTCAAATCAAGTCAAGTCAATCATACTAAGGCATCATGACTTTTGAACCAACTATTTAATAAAATTTATTTTGCCAAGTCCGAGTCAATAATAGCAGGGTATTATAACTTCTAAACTAAATATTTAATAAAATTAATTTCTAAGAGCTCAAACAATTATATATGTGTTGGTGCCAACAATAAGATTAAATTTTATTGCCCCAAAATTTTTCTTATAGAACTCTTTTAATTCCTTTTATCTCGAGTAAAACTTTGTTTTGTTGGGGGGGGGGGGGG